>PVJS01010508.1:0-47857 GCA_004027185.1 Glis glis | reverse complement strand
GAAAATGGAGGGCACTGGAGAACATTATGCTAAGTGAGATTAGTAAATCACAAAGAGTGAAAAGTTGGATGTTCTCCCTAATATGTGGAAGCTAGGGAGAATGGGACTAAGAAGGGACTCCAGACAAAGGAGAAAACTTTAGTTGAGCAAAGAAGGTGACCTAACTGAGGGAGACGGGAGGGGGTAAGAGGGAAATACACTAATGCACATGATGTATATAAATAAACTTATCAGAGCTGACCACTATGCTGAACATGGAAAGGAGGGAAGGGGGAGGGAATGGGGTGGGATTTGAGGGAGGGCTAAATGAGCAGTGTGCATGCATGCTTCTGATACCCTGACACTTACCAAAATGTATAACTACAATGCACCAATAAATGTAATAAATAAAAAATAAATAAATAAAAAGGAAAGAAAATTTATATTGAGATAATCAAAAAAATAAAAATTACTGAAAAGAATGTCTTATGGTAAACAAATATCAGCTGCCTATCCATTCTGCTCCTTTTTCTTTTTCCTTCATTTAAGAATATAGAAAACTAAGAAATCTAATTTCTGAACAAATTCATGCATAGAAACAAATTTCCCTTCTGATCTATCTATACATCAGCAAACTGAGGGGATACAACATTGACTAATGTCTACTATTTATAACAATATTTTTCTATAGGGAATTATGCAGAATACTGCCTTTTTAAAGCCCTAAAGTATAGTTGTATACAGACTTCTAATCCTCCAAAATCTTATCTGACTTTTATATCCAATAATCATGGCCAACAATACAAAATGGAGTATTATAAATAACAATTGGGTTAAGTGAATTTCTTGGTCTGAGAGGAAATAGCCCTCACTTTTAAAAATGTCTGTTATGAAAAAGTGGGCAGAAAAATACCAAATTTCTAACAATAGAAATAATAGTTATTATGTAAAGAGTCTAAATTTTCACATATTCAGTTTCCTTAAAGATATACAACCATATTGTCAAATCCTTTATTTCAAAAACAGTTACAGGAAAAAAAGTCACAGGCCAAATCTTTCCAGGGTGCTAAAAAGCAGCAATAATTGAGCACATAATGGGACTTCGGCACACCTACATTCCAAATCGACTAGGTAACTTTGACGTTATACATTTAAGAACACAAATATGGACTAGGGATGTAGTTAAGCGGTAGAGCATTTTCCCAGCATGCACAATGCCCTGGGTTCCGGCACCAGTTAAAAAAAAAAAAATCTGTCTTTCTGTAAGCATGTGAAATTTTAGTCATGTGACATACATTTGTATAGACATAACTATACATTTAAATGATTTATTATAAGCAGAAATTATATGGTAACATTTTCACAGGAAGGAAGAAAAAAGGATGGATGGATGGATTTCATATTACAGCATTTTAACTACTTAACAATATTAAAGGTATATGTAAAGGTCACTAATTTTTTAAAATTAATTAACATAAGCTATATAAGATAAAGTTGTGATCTTATTACCTTAAACTTTAGTGTTATTTTAATAAAAACCTGATTATTATGCAAGTTTTCTACCTATTTATACTTCTTTTAAAACTGAAGATAAATCTGATCCAAAAATATTCATATTATTCATGGCTGATGGAAGTGACATTCATCAACTAACTGTCTCCATTCTGCTTTAAGTCAATTAATCTATTTAGTGGGTACCTACTATGTATCACAAAAAAAGAAAAATACATGGTTTGCTAGTTTAGAGACATTTGCAATTTGATGAGGGAAGAAGGCAAACAAATACATAATTACAATGCAATATAACAAATGTAAGTAGACAGAGGAAAATAGAACACAAAAAAGCAGCAACTATCTGAACATTGGAAACGAGACAATTATTAGGGAAGACTTCAAAGAGAAGATATAATTTAAACACAGCCTTAAGTACAGAGAAACTTCTGGGTTTCAGGGGCAATGAAGGCTACCTGATTTCAAATCTCCCTACAAACCCTTAAAAAAAAAAAACCAACAAAGAGCAAACAAAATCACATATGACCCATGCCTTCAGGAGTTCTAGGAAACTACAATCTTCAAATATCTTGTTACAGAAAAACAAAGCAAATTCCAACCAAGCTCTCCCCACTGCGAGTCTGATGGTTTGGAGACAGAAAAGGAACCTGATGAGACACTGAAAATAAGAAGAGGGTTATGGAAGACTGAGACAAAGCAGGGCAAATCATCCACAGAAAGAGTCCAACGGTGAAAGCCAAAATACTAGAAACAGGTCAGGACTTGGTGCTTTAAAGCACCAGCCAGACAGGAAAGAGGGTCAGCCGTGGAGAAGCGCAGTGTCCAAGGGTGACCTAGATAGAAGAGTAGGTACCCCAGAAACATGGCAGTAAAGGAAAAGAGGGAAAAGGGAAAAGTCCAGGACCAACAGAAAAAAGAGAATCAACACATACCAACCCCACCCCCTCCCAACACGATCCATAAAAGAAACTGCATGGAGGAAGGGGCCATGGAGTGCTCAAAGCAGAGAACCAACCAATATACCAAAGGAGCAGAGCATAGACACGGAAAACTACAGTAAAAATGGGTATCAGAAAATGCTAATTGAAGCATTTCAGCTGCTGATGAAACCCTCCCTCCAAAACAAAAACAAAGCGAAACCACAAAACTGAAGAAAACAGTAATGAACACTCCAAATTGAAATTAAAATCTCCAAAAAAGCATTTAGGATATGAAAAAACATCCTGAAGCAGAAGTATAAAAACTAAGAACAGAAGTGAGCAAACAAATAAAAAAGGAAGAAACAAAACAAGGGTTGATTCAACTCAGGAAAGAAAGAGAAGAAAAAGCACACTGAAATGTTCCAAGTAGACGGTGAGGAGTGCACCCCCACAATGAAGCACAAGGAACTGGCGGGCAAAGGGGTGAGCACACGCAGGCACGGCCTGCAGACCGGTGACCTAAAACACCAGACCACTGAGGACTTCCAGAGACAAGCTGACCAAGGCCTATTGATTTCATCTTCAAAGGAGGGGAGGAGGTATACTCAAGGAGGAAGAGAACTTGTTTTGGTTCAGATGAACTCAGTTTAGAACTCAAGTTTTACCACTTACTAAATCTGTGCTGATCTTTTTTTTTAACCACTCTTAAGTCTTTTATTTGTAATCTGCAAGTGGATGAATGGATGGATAGATAGGTAGATGATAGGTAGGTAGACACACAAACATATGCAACACAAATAACAATTGTACTTGTCTGATTCTTCCCCAAAGCAGAACATCAGAAAAGGATTTGTATAAAGGTGATTTAATTGGAAGAGGTAAAGGGCTAAGGAGGGTGAAACTAGAAAGGGGCATAAGCCACACAAGGGTACCTTATCGACATGGTCGCTGCTGTGGATAATGAGCTCAATCTTGCCAGGACTCTCTAAGGAATAATTAAAATGCTCTTAGAATTGTCTGTGCAAAGACAGGGAGAAGCATTTATCCACTGGCTCTTGCCCCCATTAAATAAGGGTTGTCCTTAAGGGAGCATTAACTTCCCCACACTCCCAAGCGGCACCTGCCTGCATGCCCTCCCACCAGTATCTCCTCCTGGGCGGACACTGGAGAAGCCCTGGGTCAGAAAGGGAAAGATGCGCAGAGTGTGCTTGAGACCAGACACTGCTGGGGCAGAGTGCATCAAAAAGCCTGCACGGAGAGTTTAAAAATGATGTGAGGTGGTGCGTAAGAAGCAACAAGAGAATATAGCTCAAATCCCCTCCTGCCCTTTTGGTCACTGAATCTTCAAAGAGCTAGAATTGCTTCTACATATGGGACAGGGACAAACTTGCCTGGAACTCAAGGGATATACTGAAATGTTCCTTGTTGCTTCCATGCCTTCTGAATAATGCTGAACAGGATCTGTAGCAATCATAACCCAACAAGGGAAAGACAACTGAAGGCTCATTTCCCTCAGAGATGAAGGTCTGAATCATACAAGTCAAGTAACATACATACATGACCTATTAGCCATTGCCCCAGATCTCTATGGGTCAGGGCACCCTGAATGCTTTTGGCCTATTATGTAACTATATCCAACTTGCTCCTAATGGTAAGTGCCACCATCTTGCTTCTGTCATTCCAGAATCCTATCATTTCTATGGAAACGAGGGATTCCGGTTCCATGGAAGCATCTCCTAGCAACTCCACTGTGCATCCTCTCACGGGTACACTCTTTTTACCTTGCTGAATGAAGTGCTTTCTTTGGCTCCTCCTAAGGAACACTGCCAGTGTGTTCTCCACACACTCTATTATTCCACATTAGTCCACTCTAATATTCTCTCTTCTCTGAGATTTATGACCCACTGTGCCAAAGAAATTCTTGCATATTTACCTGATTTATTGTAGGTCATATTCATGTTTGAACTTCAAGAAACCATTCCAGGAGTATATTAGGACCAGGTTACCAGTATGTTTATTTTTGAGTTATAGTGATTTCATGTTAATAAAATATATTTAATGTTAATACATTCTCCTTTATCCAGCCTTATTCTCTTCTCCCTTGCCACCCCTGCTCCATGCAATACCTTCCAGATCCACATGTTCCTCCTGTTCTTATTGGTACCTATTATATTAGCCAGGTCCTAAAATTATCTGCCTGAATATTTTCTCCCAGAATAAGTACAACATCCCTGATTAAACTATGCTGAGATTGTGTCTATTTACTGTTCTTAACACAATAGGAGAAAGAGGAGGTAGATCTCAAGGAGGAAGAACATGATGTTGTAAGGCATCCACTTCAACAGGATCTTTGCACAGTCTCCAAACAAGAGAATAACAAGGTATCAATCCTGCCTGTCCAGAGCATGCAGGGAAACTTAGGAGTTCAAGATTCTCAGGTTCATCTACCCATATGTCCCCTTCTGAGATCTCAGGGTCCTACTCTTTTTATATTAGGACCCTCATTTTATCCCTATACACCTGTCAAGAGTATACAGGAGCCAGGCGTAGTGGTGCACACCTGTATTTCCAGCAATGTGGGAGGCTGAGACAGGAGGATGGCAATTTCCAGACCAGCCTGGGCAATTCAGCAAGACTCTGTCTCAAAATAAAAAATAAAAAACAAAGAGGCTAAGGATGTAGCACAGCGGCAAAGCATCCCTGGGTTGAATCCCCAGTACCTGCGGTGAGAGTGTATAGGAGAGAATCACTATGAATAATAAAGAGCTTATGTAGAAGTTGGGCCGGACATAGGTGTGGGATTTGGTTAAACAGTCTACGTAAGGCTGTTGCTTCTGCATCTGGAGCTGAGGCTAAAGACAGCAGGGCAAGGAGTTGGAGAGGAAAGCCAGACATAAAGTAGGAAGGAGCAAGAATAAACTTTTCCAAAGATAAGCTGGAACCCATGAGGACAAACAAGAGCCGATGTCTGTCTCTATCTTCAATCTCAACGATGCTGGTAACCTGCAGAAAAGCTTCACCCCCACTGGCCCAGGATTCCCAGAAGCTGATGGAAGTGATCCAATGCAATGGGAGCTGGGGGAGCTGCAGGCCTGGCCACTGCTCCATGCCAACAATATGATACAGCAGATCAGCAGCAATGTGTGGGAGCTGGAGCAGTGCCTAGTGCCATCACAACCTTCAGACATAAAAGAAATATGAGCCGGGCGTGGTGGCACACGCTTGTAATCCCAGTACTTTGGGAGGGGGAGACCGGAGGATCCAGGTTCGCGGCCAGCCTCAGCTCTCTCGCTCTCTCTCTCTCTCTCCTTGTTTGTCTCTCTCTCTCTCTCTCTCTCTCTCTCTCTCTACTTAGTGAGGCCCTCCGCAACTTCGTGAGATCCGGTTTCAAAAATAAAGTATAAAAAATAGGGCAGGGGGCGTAGCGCGGAGGTAGAACGCCCCAGCATTCAATCCCCGGTACCGCAAAAAAAAAAGAAAAGAAATATGGCTGCTGCCTCATGTCAGCCCTCCAGTACCACTCAATGTTTCCTGTGGCCAGAGCTAACCCAAAATCCAGAAGAGAGTTACGGGAAACATAATCCCAGTTAAGCTCAGTTGACACAGTACATACCCACCATAGAAGGTATATAGCTATGCTCCCTGTATAACTAAAATCTGGCCTGATTTTTTAGCATAATCTGACTTATGGCCACAAGCATTGGGGATCTTTCCAAATGCTGCCAGGGAAGCCCTCTTTTCTCAGCAAGCATGAATAACTGGCTAACCTGCTCTTTTCAAGTTTCAGAAGCTAAAAGATGTCAGTCAACTAAGAGCCCTTGTAATTACCACTGTCCCCACACCACTCAATTCCTAGAGCTATTGCATAACGCAACTCTTGACCTTCCATTCAATGTTAGTCCTAATCCCTGAAGGTAAGAGTCTTAGTACCTGGGCTGTCATACATATCAGGGGTTATCAGCACCCACTGCCTCCAACAATGGGGCCCCATTTCAGTTTCACCAGTGAGTAATCCAGTCCGATTTTCCATCCCAGGGCATGCTTTCTAGAGCCATTTTAAGCACTAGCTGTCTTAGCCTGAACACATGTACAAGGGGTTTATTTGGAAGGTAATCCTGGTGAAGAGTGAGAAAGAATTGAGAGTGAAATAGGGAATAAGGAAAAACCAATACAAAGATGCATTATCAACTTAATCTAATCTGGACCTTTTGAGAAATGTCTGGAATGCCTCTCAGAATTTTCCACTCTAGAATCAATATAGGGAAGTGTTTGTTATCAGCTCCTATATCCCAGTGGGACATGAACAGCCTTACACTTCTCAGATGCACATTTGTGTTTGCTGAGCCAGCTTCCTCCAGAGTCCTAAGCCTTAAAGCACAAATCAGAGTCCTGGGACATAAAGTGGAAAATGTGCAGCATGTGTGCTTGAAGGTAGATGCCATTAACCTGAAATGAGCTGACATCAACACGAAACTATCTGTCACAGCTACGGCTGGACTCCAGAGTGAGGCAGACAGGACAGGAGGCTGTATTCCAGAAGTGTCAGATACAGTGAGACGTGTTGTGAGACTTAAATAAGACATGTGAAATGCTTGGCAGAGACCTGACAAACAAAGCTCAATAAATGATAGCTATTATCACTAGGTTACACACTGAACTAAGACTATGACAATAGCAATGGTGAGCACGAAACAAAAGAGATATTTCAGAGTTATTTATAATTGACACAACTGGTGAGCTAGGAGAATATAAGAGAGAAGTCTAGGATGTTTCTAGCTAGGGTCCTGGCAGGATGATAATGGCAATGTCAAAAAATAAAACACCAAAAGCTGAAGGAAGAAGCATTATTTAACTTGAGAGACAGCTAAACTGTCGGGACTACTGGAAGCAACTTAGGAAGAACTCAAGAAAGAGATTTAAGCTGAAAACAGAGACTCAGATGATCATTGAAACCATGACACCTGGTCTCTCAAGAAGAGTGGGTGCAGCTGAAGAAAAGAGGGCAGATGATGTAATACCGAATTTCAGAAAGAAGAAAAGAGACAGTGGCCAGTAGAAGGAGATGGGGCTGACAGTCAGTGAGAGAGAGGAACCAGGGAAACAAACAGTCTGTCACTAGACAAAGGGAGGACAGCACCAACACCGTGGGAATCAGCTGCTCTAAAGAAGCAAAGTTCGATTCAAACCATGCCAACACCAGACTAGGAAAAAGGGAGACATTAGTAACTCTGGTGAGTTACTAAATAGTTTTGATGGAGTGATTGAGATGAAAGCCTGATGTTAGAGCACATCAAAGAGTGAATGAAAGATAAAGGAGTAGAAAAAGCTGATAAACAGCTTATTGTATTAAGGGTTTAGCCAGGTGTGGTAGTGCACGCCTGTAATCCCACTTGGGAGGCTGACATAGGAAGATCACAAGTTTGAGGAGAGCCTCAGCAAGTAGTGAGACTCTCATCAACCTAGCAAGACCCTGTTTCAAAATAAAAAGGGCTGGGGGTGTAGCTCTGAGGTAGAATGCCCCTGGGTTCAATCCCCAATACCAAAAAAAAAGGAAAAAAAAAGAGTATAAACTGATCTTTCAAAACCTGGTAGAAAGGTAACTAGAGGGCCACAGATTTTTTTTTAATCAAGACACAGATGTGTTTGTGAAAAGGAGAGCTTGAGAAAAAATGGAGTGAAGTCTGAGGAAGGGGAAGATTTTAAAAATAGGTGTAGTACTTGATCCACTTATTTAAATATGCCTGGATTCATTTTTAATATACCAACTAGAAAATGTGTATTTGGCGTCTCATTTCCTGGGATCAACCTAATAGGGTAATAAACTAAGCTTTTCTTATAAAACCGTGCTTGTCTTATTCAACATTACAAAACACAAGCTACTCGGACTAATTTAGTTTCAGTCAAAAGGTGACAATTGTATGCAGTGAGAAAAAAAATATTTTTCTGCTATTTGAGGTATTTTTTTTGTCACAGGAAAAAAAATATTTATAAAGCAAATTATCAGACAAGCTCCAGTTTAGGTGGTGTCCGGTATAGTACTGACAGCACACACATTACTCTGAACTCCAAAATCTTGGTTCCTGTCTAAAGAGTCCAATTAGCCCAATCCTTGTCAGTACATGCGCACTGGAGAATAAGCTGAATCGCTAGCACATTAGGTTCCTTTTAACTGCCAGGTGGTAAGCTATTCCAAAGCTGTTTAGATTTGTGGTCAGGCCTCAAACCATGTCTCTGGACAGCATTCTGCTGGAGGCAGAACAAAGTTATATTTAATATCTGTGTACTTTAAGACAATGCTGCCCACTTTTCTCCCATTGCCGGGTCACTTACCTTGAAGACTCACTGTACTTTTTGTGTATAAAACAGCAGTGTTTACTTATCCGAGTGGTTCTGGAATTACATGATTGAGCCAATATGAAAACTGAGTCAACAAGAAAACAAATGCTCAAAAAGTGGTAACAGCCCTTTTTTCCAATACGTGTACTAAATAAATTTAATTTAGAAGAACTGAACTAAATATAAAACTCTTCAAAAAGAAGAAACAGAACATTAAGCTTACTAAGAATTTTGGCATGATCCAGAGAACATGTTCAAGGCACTGACCTCTGTGGAAAGCACAGAAGCATTTCAATGGCTGTGCAGGAAAACCTCTTTCTGTAAGCTGTCTACAACATTCTATAAATTTTCCTTGTACATTATGTAAGTTTTGTGTCAACTTTCTGGTGTTTTTCTGTATCTAGCAATTTTTTAGAAGGTCAGAATAATAACAGTCTTTAAAACAATGAAGCTATTTTTCTTGAATAAAGAATTGCCTTTCTTCACAATTCACAGAGAAGAAAAACATCATGCCTTCAAAACTCTCCTATCTTCCTGCCACCAAATCAAAAACTGCACCTGTATCCTCTCCCTCCTCCCTCCTGTTATAAAGAGGCAGTTCTCCTCCTGGAGGCAACTCCTGCACCCCCAGAGCCCCCCCCCCCCCCGTGCACTAAGTTCCATCCCCCTTCACAGGGATCTCAACGCCATCATCTATCCCCCCTTGCTGTGCCGTGTCCATCCCTCTTTCAGTAATGGATACTAGTGGTGTTCAAGCATGCTCTAGCATCACTCATCTTAAAACAAGGAAACAAAAAATAAACCCTCCCAGAACCCCACAGTCCTCTCTGGCTAAGTCTCTCTCTTCAATCCCCTCCAGAACCAAGTCTCTTAAAAGTCATCACTCCTCAACCTATTCCAATCTGGCTTTTCCCACCAAATTGCTTGCTTTTTTGGGGGGAGGTGGCACTGGGGATTGAACCCAGGGGCAGTCTATCTCTGAGCTACACCCTCAGCCCTATTTCATTTTTTTTTTTATTTTGAAACAGGTTCTCACTGAGTTGCTGAGGCTGGTCTGGAACCTGCAACCCTCCTAAACCAGCCTCCCAGGAACTGGGATTACAAACATGCACCATTGAGCCCAGCCCAAGCTGCTTTCTGATAAGGTATTCAGTGGTCAGTGGACTATGTTCCCCAGCATTGGGCCTAGCACCTTCTCTCCTGGACCTCCACAACACCACAACTTTGCTACGTTTTCTCCAGCTTTTTCTCCGGCTCATCCTCCTCTGTATTCTTTCTTAGCAACTCCTTTTCTACCTACTTTTTATATTTTCGAGTTTTTATGGGCTTAGTTCTAAATCCTCTTCTCTCTCCATTCTACAATCCCAAGGTGATCTCACCTAATACTTGGCTTGAAGTGTCATTTAAATGCCACTGATACCAGGATTCTTATCTGCAACCCACACCTCCGATCTCAGGCCCACCTCCCACTGATGGCATAGAGCACAGTGGTTTAGATGGGACTCGCTTGGGCTTTAAAATCAATCCTTCTACTTACTTCCTGGGCAAGTAAAAGTTTTCAGTTTCCTCACCTGTAAAATTAAGGTAATAATAGCAGTACTCAGCTCAAAGGGTTATTTGTGGATTAAATGAGTTACTACTATGCCAGATAAGCTTTCATTATTCATGGTTACTATTACCATAACTGCCCATTAGAATATGTTGATGGCTCCTCAAACTTACCTTGATCTGTTCAATGGATCCTAATTTTTCTTTTCTTTCTTTTTTTTGTGGAGGGGATACTGGGGATTGAACCCAGGGGTATCCACCTCCGAGCTACACCACCAGTCCTATTTTATTATTTTTATTTTGAAACAAAGTCTTCCTAATTTGATGAAACTCTCACCAGTTGCTGAGGCTGTCCTCGAACCTGCGGTCCTCCTGTCTTAGCCTCCCAAGTACTGGGATTACAAGTGTGAGCCACCACGCCCAGCTGGATCCTAGTTTTTCTGCCCACCCCTGTATGCATCTCTCCTGATTCACCATCTGGGAATTCTAAGGCAGAATTCTAAGATGACCCCAATGACCCTCGCCTTCACATGATCTCCTGAATGATTATGAGGATAATATAATTATCTTGTGATAAACAGGTTTTGCACGTGCAAGGTCCCAAAGCAGTTGGCCTTATAATAGGAAAATTATCCAAGTAGGCCTAGCCTAATCACGACAGCCCCTTCTTAATCTGGGCCTAGAGGTTAAATGAGGTCCAGAGGCAGAGTTAAAGCACCAAAGGAATTGGCATGCTTTTGCTGGCTTGAAGACGGAGGGGCCACCTGAGAAAGAATGCAGTCTCTAGAAGCCAACAGTGGCTCCCAGCTAAGAGCCAGCAAGAAAACTCGAACCTCAGGTTCTAGTCCTACAAGAACCAAATTCTAGGAACAATAAGCATGAGCTTGGAAGTAGATTTTTACCCACAAACTCCAGACAAGAACCCAGTGTGGCTAACACCTTGATCTCTGCCTTGTTATACCCTGCGAGAAGAAATGAGCCAGGCCATGAAGACTCTGAACAACCCAAGCATGGACTACTAACTGGGTGCTGTTATAAGTCACTACACTTGTGGCAGTTTCTTATGCCACAATCAAAAAGTAATACATCAGCTCAACAAACAGCATCTTCCAACACAAGTTTATTCTAGCCAGAAGACCTCATATCAATGCAATACCACATTCTGTTCATTCTATCTCCTAAAGACTTCTCAGATGTAGTCACAATCCTTAATCGTAATTACCTAATTAAAACCTTTATATTCCTTGTGAACTTCTGAAATAGCTTTCTAGTCTGTCTCCCTTCACACATACCCCTCATAGTGTCAGAGTCACTTTTTACAATGCAAACCTGATCTCATCATTCCCAACTGGAAATCCTTCAATGGCTTCACATTTTATGCAACATCTGAACGCTTCATCATAACCTATAAAACCCTACATGAAATGGTCCTAGCTACCTTTCCAGCCCCATTTCCTGGGGGGCTGCTTGGATATGATATTCAAGCCAGAGGCCTGTTCTCTAGCAACCTTGGTGTGCCAAGCTGTTTCCCACTTTCCGACCGTCTGTGTCGTTCCTTTGACAGAAATGCTTTGTGCCCCGCCCCTCTACCCCATGACAGCCAGGCTTCACTTAAACCTGACTGCCGCACAGAAGCCTTCACTCATCCCTCACACAAGGCGAGGTCACCTGTGAGGCTCTCTCCCAGAACCCTGCACATCTTCTGTTTACCACACCTGCAATCATAAAGTTAGTTATGTGATTATGCAAGGTCTCTCTCTCAAGTATTGTTCAATGATGGTAGAAGCCATGTCTAATTTGTTCTCTTCTAAAACCCAGCATCCAGGACAGTATGAGACACACAGCAGGAATTCAATAACCCTTGGTAGATGAATAAAACTGTTACGTAATTTATACATGGAAAAATTAGGTCAAAGTTATAAGTTTTATTTGTGTGTGGCCTCATTAAATTTGTTCCATTCTAACCCTAATAATGATGTTTCCTTATAAACAAATAATACAAGTATAAAGGAAAAGCAAGTATAAAGTCATTGGAGTGTGTTAGTGCAAATATATTGCTAAAATTCACTGTTCACGCCCTCCCAATGCACCATCACATTCAGATACAAAATGCAACATTATCCTTGATATATATTTTAAATCATTTTCCTTTAGAAAAAACATATAATTCTACTTCAGATTATTGATGTGGTTATGTGGACAGAGTGCTTCAGTTGACTGAATTTTCCAGTAACGATGGGATATTCCACTTCTGTAGGAAACTCCCTGGTACAAAGAGAGCCCTGTGTATGATCTCCACTTTTTTGCCTCTAGAATTTTTTTTAATTATCCCTCTATTTCATTGATTTTTCATTTTGTATTTTTTTCAAAAATCAAGAGCACTACGAAGTTAATCAGAGACCTCACTCTTTTCTCTTTAGAAAAATACAAAAATAGCATGAACACAATACTGCAAAGATTTTACTTCAGAAGCAAAACATTGGGCAGAAAATCAAATGTGTTCCCATGTTTTCCATGTTACTTATGGTATGTATTCATGTTTAAAAATAAATGTACTTATTTAATTATATATTTGTTAAATCCTTGCCTTGGTCTAGAAAAGATTTAAGGCAAGTTACTAGGATTAAGTAAGCATAAGAAAAGAAAAATAAGAATAGAAACACAAATGGCACCAGGAGGAGACTCAAGATGCATGCCCAATTCCACTTTTACAAGGTGTGGACCTGAGACTTGAAGCTTTCAGACACCAACTTGATAAGAGAGGTCTGCTCAGAAATCCACTTCAGAGCATTCCCATGAAAAACAGAACAGCTGGTCAAAAGCAGCACAGATAGACTTGGTACTAAGATCAAAAAAGAATGTCTCCTGGGGGAGTCTTTAGAGAAGATAGCATTCTACTTCCACAAAGAAAGACACTTGCACCATTTTCTATAAAAATAGCTATTTAAATAACTGACTACTCTGCATTGTTAGTCACCCATACCTGGGGCAAAATTATCTCTTGGCTCATCCAATCTTAAGTAAAATGTATTTGTTTCCTATTGCTGGTCTAAAAGATTAACATCAACTTGATAGTTTATTAACAACACAAATTTGTTTTCTTACAGTTCTGGAGATCAGAAATATGAAACCGGGTCTCTTGGAGCTAAAAATCAAGGTGACAACAGAGCTGTGCTCCTTTTGGACACTGGGGGAAATCTGCTCCCTAGCTTCTAGAGGCTGCCGCATTCCTCAGCCCAGGGCCCCCGTCCAGCAATGGCATCTCTCCAGTCTCCGGCTCCTCGTGACATTTCCTCTTTCTTCCCTCTGCTTCCATCCTCACGTTACCTTCTCTAACTCTTGCCCTGCTGCCTCCTCTTAGCCGTGTGATTACTCTGGGCTCACCTGGACAACCTCCCCAATCTTGGGATATCTAATCACATCTGCAAAGATACTTTTGTCATGTGACACATAACATATTCACAGGGTTCCAGAGATTAAGATGTGGACATCTTTTGCAGGGGGAGAGGTGTCATTATTCATCTTACCACAAAGACTTCATCATTTACCTCTTTGCAATTCCCTAAATTATAAGGATGGTGTATTTGAAAAATCTACCTAAAAGAGCCACAAATGGAAAACTTAAATCAAAAAGTTCTTTAAATATAGGGCTAATGACTGAATTCTTTTTTAAGAACCAAGTTCACTTTCTATATCCCAAATAATTTGATATACAAAAATATTATTAACACAATTTTTAGTCAAATTATATAAAAAATACCTACACAAAAACTTGAGTGTAAAGCCAGGCGTGGTGGCGCACGCTTGTAATCCCAGTACTTGGAAGGCTGAGACAAGAGGATAGCAGGTTCGCGGCCAGCCTCAGCTACTTAGTGAGGCCCTCCGCAACTTAGTGAGACCCTGTTTCAAAATAAAGAAAAAAAAATAGGGCTGGGGGTGTAGCTCGGAGGTAGAATGCCCCTGAGTTCAATCCTGAGTACCATATAAAAAAAAAAACTTGAATGTGAAATAAAATAACTGCAATACCAAGTTCTGTGCTAAAAATCAGAAAGTTTGTCTCCCCATTGTTCCTGCAGTCGCAGGGGAGAATGCCTAATGAATATTTTTAAAAGAAAGAAAGAAAATAGCGAGACAGCTCATTTTAGGAATGCATTATTAAATCCAGAGAACTCATTTGATTTTTTGGAGGAATCGCTACACTTGAACCAAGAGGGACACTGCTAGAAATAAACACAATGAGGGCAAGATTCTATTTAAATAGATCCTATTCATACTCCCTGACAAACAAGATAAATGTAGGAGTGATCATACCTTTGAGGTACATAGATCTGTAAATCATTAGGGAGCTGAACAGCAATAACTGTGACAACCCTTCCCCTCCCACTGCATTTGGGGATTGACATCTCTCAACAGTGTCTTTAATTGTGAAGCTTCAACCAACACATGATGTTATTAGTTAGACTTCCCCTAGAGCAGCTTTCGCCAAGCATCAACTTCTTGTTCACAGGGAAGAACTGGATCCTACCCATCAAGCCACTCTGTCCCCAGCAAGCTCAGGTCTCAAGAGGCTCCCTTGCTTTGGAGTAGAGCTTAATGTTGGGTCTGATACCGCATGAGCTTCATCACCTGAGGCTTTTCCCCCTACAGACTACAAATACAAAATATGCGTGAATCCCCTTTGACATAAAAGCTGATATGCCACTCTCTTTGCCCAAGTAAATAATTTTCTCAATCTCTTAAATTCATGATAGAATAGTAAAAAGGAATTTTCTTTTAGGCTCTAGGGAATTAGGTTAGAGTACTGTCAATGACCTATTTATGTTCTTAACCTTCCCAATGTATCCTATAAAACTAAAGATAGAGCATAAGTTCTGCCTATTCTTTACAAAGTGAAGAAAACATGAAAAGAGGAATAAATACTATAAAAATACATATAAGTATACAAAATATATTTAGACATGTTGAATATAATAAGGAGAGCTGCACTGTATCACAGATAATTAAGATCATCATTGAAGCCAGGCAGAGTGGCACATGCCTATAATCCCAGTACTTGGGATTGAGACAGGAGGATGGCAAGTTCAAGACCAGCCTCAGAAACTTAGCAAGACTTAATTTTAAAATATAAAATAAAAAGGGCTGAGGGTGTAGCTCAGTGGTAGAACATCCCTGGGTTCAATCTCCAGTACAACAACACACACACACACACACACACACATTGTCATTTGAATGTATCTTACTACAGGTAAGGGATATATTCCTAAAGAACTACTTACAAATTAAATCATTATAAATGGAACCATATTTAAAATCACTATTGTGTTTCAGTGGGATTCTCCATGAAGCTTTTCGTAAAATACAATGATCTTTAAAAGTAAATCACTTTAATCTATGCCATAGAAATTCTGCAGAATACCAGCTTAATTCTGGTAAATTTGGATATCTCTCAGTCCAATACTTTTACTTTTTGGATAAGAAAACTTGGGCTCAGAAAGGCTAAATGACTTATTCCAGGTCACACAGCAAGTTAGGGGCAGAATCAGAACTCCAGCCCACCCCCTCAAAAAAAGACCCTATATATGGATTCCAGTAACCAAACAGGTAATATCTTTAATTGGTGTCAAAAATCAGTCAAGAACATTTTTGGGAAACTAGACAGCTACCATGCAAAAAAGAAAACTACAGACAAGTATCTCTTATGAGTAGACACAAAATTCCTCAACAAAATGCTTATGAACTGAATCCAGCAATATATAAACAGGATTATATACCATGAGCACATAGGATTTATCCCAAGAATGCAAGGTTGGTTTAACAATCAAAAATTAAACAATGTAGCCGGGCGTGGTGGCGCACACTTGTAATCCCAGTACTTTGGGAGGCGGAGACTGGAGGATCCGGGTTCGCGGCCAGCCTCAGCTCTTTCTCTCTCTCTCTCTCTCTCTACCTAGTGAGGCCCTCCGCAACTTCGTGAGACCCGGTTTCAAAATAAAGTATAAAAAAATAGGGCCGGGGGTGTAGCGCGGAGGTAGAACACCCCTGGGTTCAATCCCGGGTACTGCAAAAAAAAAAAATTAAACAATGTAATAAACTACATCATTGAACACAAACACACACCAAAAAAAGAAAACCTACACAATCATTTCAATAGAAAGTCCAAGCCGGGCGTGGTGGCGCACGCTTGTAATCCCAGTACTTTGGGAGGCAGAGACCAGAGGATCCGGGTTCGCGGCCAGCCTCAGCTCGCTCTCTCTCTCTCTCTCTCTCTCTCTACCTAGTGAGGCCCTCCGCAACTTCGTGAGACCGGGTTTCAAAATAAAGTATAAAAAAAATAGGGCCGGGGGTGTAGCGCGGAGGTAGAACGCCCCTGCGTTCAATCCCCGGTACCGCAAAAAAAAAAAAAAAAGTCCAACACCCTTTCATGATAAAAACACCCAAACTAGGAATAGAAGGAAACTTTCTCAATCTGATAAAGGGCATCTGTGAAAACCTACCCTCATACTTGATGGAAGACTAATTTCTTCCCCCCAGGACCAGGAACAAGACAAGGATGTCTATTCTTGCCAATTCTATTGAACACTGTATTTAAGGTTCTAGCCAGAGCAATTTAAAAAAACAAAATTAAACAAAAAGCATCACATTGGAAAGGAAGAAGCAAAACTACCTCTATTCATAGATGGCATGATAGTGTAAATAAAAAATCCTAAGGCATCCACTAAAAACCTATTATAACTAATAAACTACCTCAACGAGGTTGCAGGACACAAAGCTCTCTAGACATCTGCAATCAACAACCCAAAAGTGAAATTAAGGAACTAATTTATTTTATAATAGCATTAAAATAAAACACTTATGAATAAATTTAACAAAAAAGTGCGAACTGACACTCCAAAAACTACAGAACGTGTTTGAAACAAATGAAAGAACTAAATAAAGACATGGAAAAACATCTATGTTCATGGATCAGAAGACTTAATATTGCTAAGCTGGCAACACTACCAAAATTGATCTATGAATTCAGTGAAATTCCTGACAGAACCCCACCCAGCTGGCTTCTTTGCAGAAACTGACAAGCTGATCCTAAATTCATATGAAAAAGAGACCCAGAATAACTAAGACAATCTTGAAAAAGCACTAAGTTTGCCAGGCATGGTGTGCATGCCTGTAATCCCAGCTATTTGGGAGGCTAAAGCAGGAGGATCACAAGTTCAAAGCCAGCCTGGGAAATTTAGAAAGACTCTCAAAACAAAATTTAAGAGGGGGGCAGAGTGTGGGGATATAGCTCAGTGATAGTTTGCATAGCGTGTATGAAGCCCTGGTACCACAAGAAGAAGGAGAAGAAGAAGAAAAGTACAACAACAAAGTTGGAAGACTTACACTTTCCAATTTTAAAACTTACTTTGTAAGATGTAGTAGTGTGGTACTAGCTTAAGGAGAGACACAGATCAATGGAATAGAATTGAGAGTCTAAAATTTAAAAATATATATATACATCTAGGGTTCACTGATTTTCAACAAGGGTGCTGAGACAATTAAATAGGGGAAAGAACAGTCTTTTCAATAAATGGTGCTGGATAACTGGATATCCACATACAAAAGAATGAATCTCAATCCATACCTCACAACACATATAGCCATTAACTCAAAATGAATCAAAGATCTAATTGTAATAATTAAAAATGTAATACTCTTAGAAAAAAACAGAGGCATAAGTTCTTGTGATCTTACATAGGTCAATGATTTCTTAACACAGAACAAGAAAAAATGGAGAAAAACACAGATAAATTGGATTTCATAAAAATTAAGACATTTGTGTTTCTCAGGACACCATCAAAAAAGTGAAAAAAAAAACAACTCACTTTATGGGAGAAAATATTTACAACTGTATATTTAATAAATGACTTGTAGCTAGAATAAAAACTCTCAATAATAAAAAAGACAAGTTAGTCAATTATAAAATGAGCAAAGGAGTGGAATAAACATCTCTTCAGAGATATACAAATGACCAATAAGTGCACGAAAAGATGCTCAACATCTTTAGGGAGATGCAAATCAAAGCCACAATGATAGACTGCTTCACCCCTTCCAAGATGGCTAAAAGCAAAAAGACACACAATAACAATTGAATAGCTAGGCTGTGAGAAACCCAAGCCTTCAGACATTGCTAGTGGGAGTATAAAGTGGTACAGTCACTTTGAAAATCTGTTTGGCAGTTTCTAACAGAGTTAAACACAGACTCCATATGACCTGGCAATTTTACTGTTGGTAAATACCTATGAGAAATGAAGATATAGGCCCACACAAAATCTTGTCCACAAACGCACACAGCAGCATATTCACACAGCCAAAAGGTGAAACAACCCAAATGTCAATCTACTGAGGCATGGGATAAAAAATACAGTATATCTCATACAATTTGTTTATAACAAAAAATGAAGTGTTGATACATGTGAGAATGTAGATGAATCTTGAAAACACAATGTTTAGCAAAAGAAGCCAGTCACAAAAGAACACAATTGTATAATTCCATTATAATATAATTCCATAATAGGCAAATAAACAGAAATAGAAAATAGATTAGTTGCCTAGGGCTGGGGCTGGGTAATGGGAATGTAGTGACTGACATAAATGGGTATGAGGGTTTTTTTCAATAGTGATGGAAATGTTCTAAAATTACTTTGTACTGATAGTTGTATATCTTTGTAATTATACTAAAATTTGTTGAATTGTACACTTAAAGCAAGAAGGCTTATGGTACATATATCATATTTCTTTTTTATTTCAGACTTTAAAAAGATTTTAATACAGTTCAAGTCAGCCTGTCTGGTTCATTTCAGCTTGTTCACCGCCAAACCTGGGGGCAGGGACTGCTTCAGTTTCCCTGCCTTCTCCTTGTCTGTGATGACCAAGGTATAAAGGGACCTGCTGCATTGAACTTTAAACTTCACATTATCCTTGCTTTTCTTTATCTTGACAGACTTGGCATCCTTTTGCCTGGCCGTGAGCAGGAAATCCTTGATCTCTTCAATTTTCCAGGGCATGGCGGCAAGGCACGCAGGAGCGTGGACAAGCACAGCAGGCTCCAAGAACCGGAAGGAATGGACCATAAATCATATTTCAATAAAACTGCTTAACCAAAAAGGCATTATGACTTCCACCTTGCTCTCTTCCTCTTAGATCACTTGTTCTAGGAGAAACCAGCTTCTACGCCATGAGCACACTCAAGCAGCCCTAAGGAGCGGTCCACATGGTGAGGAACTGAAGCTTCCTGCCCAAAACATGTGAGTGAGCCACCTTGCAAGGGGAACAAGTCTTCAGGTAACTGCAGTCCTGGCCAACATCTTGGCTACCACTTAATGAATGTTCCTGAGTCAACTTTCGAAGCAACTTTCACATTCCTGACCCACAGAAATCATGCTGCTTTAAGCCATTTGGTTTAGAATAATTTGTTACACCACCAACTTCCTTAATCCTCTCCTTACTATTAGGTTCTCTCTTCTAATGACCAGAATCTAAGGAAATATCTCCCCAGCAACCCTTCCTCTTCAAAGAGTTTAGTTTACTCCCACACATATATTTACTATAGTTGCTATCATGTAAGCATCCCTGGCCTTAGGTGAATGAACCAAAGGTGGACAACTGACCAAAGCCAAGACAATAATGTTCCTCCTTGAGACTTCTAATACTGAGAAAAGGGCAGTGTCTTTCTAGTACCTGAAGATGTAAGATGTAAAACTTGGGAACTGTTAGCAGCAGCATCTTTCCCATATGGGAAAAGCTGGATAGCAGTGGAGATGAATAAAGCAATCACATAGAAACAAGCAGAGATTCAAGATGAGAGAGTACAATCTAAGTCTCAGATTCCAGTGATTCCTGATGCTGCCCTCTCCTCCCAGGAGAGAGACAGTTTATGTTTTGTACCCCCTGCATCTAAAACAGCTCCCAGTAAATAAGAGGTAATATTTATTGAATAAATGAGTAAGATAACCCAATATCCTTCCAATAATATCTCCCCTTTTCATTATTATTCAACAATTAGATTGTTTAAAAGATAAAAGTCCTAATCTCTTTTGCTACCTTTATACTTTGTACATTCCTCTATTATTATACTTACAATAATATATCCCAATTACTGGTTTATATGGCCTCTTCCCCTACTGCCAGAGAGCAGAACATTTAGTCTGTCATTTCTAGTATCAATAAAATCTAGGCTAGTGGACAGAAAGTGCTCAAGAAATTCATGTTTAATCTGATCCTACTAGACTCTGCATTCTTCAGCTTGTATTGTCACTGTCATCAATTTATCAACCACCTGACACCTGTAAGGCACTAGGAATACAATAAGCTATTAGATTTGTTCCTGTATTTGCAATCATTTGATGAATCCATTCAACAACTATTTGAGTAAACTACAATATACCAGGGGCTGCAAATAGACAAAAGGGCATGATGTCTACCCTCAAGGACCTTCCAGTCTAACAGAGATAAGGAAATGAATTATTATAGCACCATGTGTGAAATGTTACTGAAGAGACATACACAGGCTGTTCAGCAGTGGCAGGGATTACAGGGAATTTATACTCTACTTGAGAAGGCAAGACACATACAGAAAAAGATAATCACCAAGCAATGCGACATATGTTAATCACCAAATGAGAGATTTGTTTTCCAATATACACTGGATTAATTCACACACTTTATAATAAGATACTATTATAGAGTGATTTTTAGATTTACATCCAACTACCATTTCCTGAGTGCCTACTACATGCCAAGTAACCTGCTTAGCATTTTTCCAACAGTGTCTCATTCAATTCCCACATTTTGTACATGAAAGAAATGAGCCTGAAAGAGTGATTTGCTCAAGTCTATACAGCTAGTAAGTGGCAGAGCAGAGGTTTATTCTCATGTCTTCAAACTCCATGTCCAAGTGTGCCATGTTATTCAGTCTACAACTTCCATGTCCTTACACTGACTTCTATTGCTTTTTCTTCATCCTATCGCACACAGTACAGTGTTGTGCACGAATGGGCAATTACCAACCACCAACTTGATATGACTATATACTTGTCCACAATTTGAGAAGGGACCACATCAGATCAAATTACTTTTATGCCTTTTATAGCATCTTGTGCTGAGAGGAGCACAGTTGGCTGAAGGTGAGTGACTCTTTCAAGTTATATTTTAGCAGTGTTTTTGACCACTATGTCCAATCAGTTGTTCCAGTGTTCAGCAATAAATCAAAATGACTGTTCATTTCCTTTGACAGCTAACAGTACTAATGAATTCAGTACAATCTCATCACCCATCAGAAAATTTTCTAAAATGCAAACTTGACACTGATGATTCACACAGTTAGTAGAGAAGGGGAAATAAAGCAGTACTCATTGTTTTCTACAAAACTAGCATTGTTTGCAAAATCCAGAAACTGAGCAGTTGGTTGACTACTAATAACAAGTGGGTTGCTCCTTGGTCATAGAGCAAAAAGTTGCTTGTTGCATCATGATCAATGGCTGAGGAGCGCAAGACTTCTAGTAGGTTTTGCTGTACTGCACGATTTTACATACAGAAAACAGTGAATCATTATGTAAGATAAGAAAAAATTCAAAATCTTCACACCAGAAAGCACTTGACACAGCCTGGTGCAAATCACATATTAATACTGAATAAATGTACACTGACTAAATTATTTAGTAGCCCTTTGAAAACATCAATTGTCTATTAAATTGAGAGAGAAAACCAAGCCAACAGAACCTACAGAGGCTATATTAGGAATTCAAAATTATGGAGTAACTGGCTCAAGATATATAAGATTCACAATGACAGAAAACACAATATTTAAAATGCTGAATTAAGATTGAATTTGACATCTCTCTTATATTAAGTGACCACAATGACACCCAATGAAATACTAATTAGCAATCTCATTAGAAATACCAAAAACTAAAAGAACTGTCGCTAACTTCATCATTTGCTCAAAACAGAAATGAGGTGTACTAGGCATACACCTGAAATCTGTCATTTAAGTTTTGTGTCTACATAATAAAAAGATATTTCAATATGCCAAAGAAGCGATGCCAAAAATCTTAAACGTTCACAATAATATTTAACAGTACCAAATGACTCATTAAAATTATTATCTGTTCAGAAATGAAAAAGTATCTCTAGGAGGGCACTGGGTTCCACAAATGCAAACCTAAACTGTACTGATTGATCCAGATAAGCATATTCCAATATTAACAGCCCGGACTTGCACCATGAAAAAGTAATTTAACAAAGTATAAAGCTTAGAACAACTCTAGTGACCCCAAACATTAGAATGTAAGCTAGTTAGTCCCTTTCACCTAGAGCTTTAAATTTATAGAGCCTGCATCTCAAAGAGAACTCTGAAAGAAATTCAAGGCCAAGTATAGTATTTCATGGTAATTGCAAATAAAAGCACTCAATCCCAGGAGCCCACGAAACCTCTTTATCTCACCAGAGTCTAGACTTGTTAAAAGCCGGGGGACAACCTCCTCCCCATGTACCTTTTACTCGACCACCGTCCCTTAGGGCACGGGTCCCAACCCAGCCCCCAGGGACCACCTGCAGGGGAGCAGAAGGGTGAAGAAATGAGTCGCACTCTAAAACCAAGCGCCGCTCACCTCTCCTGAGGAAGGCGCACCTTTCGCCCTAGACAGGATGCAGTGACAGGCGTGTCACCTGTGCGAGAAGCGGGGAGCAAAGGCATCCTCGGAGACCAGTGCGACAGACAGCGGTCGGCTGCCCCCAGGGCCCCGCTGCTTGCCGGGCTGGGGAAACTTTCGGCCGCCTCGGCGACGCGCCCCCACCCCGGGACCCCCGGCTGCCGCCCCGCCCGCGAGGCCCCGCCCCGGGCCCGCCCCTCGGCGCCCCGGCTCCGGCCCGCGCCCCCAGCCCGCGCGGCCCCCTGCCTCGGCGCGCGCCCCCGCGCCCGGCCCGGCCCGGCCCGGCCGGCAGAGGGCGGGGTCGCTCACCCGTCCGCAGCTCGTGCTTGACAGTGAGGAGCCGCTCGCCGCCGTGGCCGCCGTCCCCGCTGGTGCCCGCGGCGCCACCGCCGCTGCCGCCCTCCTCCTCCATCTTCTCCCTTTTTCCGATCTCGCGGGTCGCTCCGAGGGGAACCCGGGAGACAGCGGACGCCCGTCCCCTCGCAGCCCCTGCTGCAGCCCCAGGAGCCGGGGTGCGGCGCCTCCACAACTCGGACGCAGAGCCGAGTCTCTTTCCCGCTCTGGCCGCACGGCTCGCTCCTCTGCCTCCTCCCCCTTCGGCGGGCACCGCTAGTACCGCGCAACCAAGCCGCCCCCTGCTTCACCGCCTCCTCCTGCAGTCCGCTCCGCCTACAGTCAGCAAGGTAGAGGAGCCATTCGACCTGCCAGCGCTTATTGGGCGCAAGGCGCGCGCGTCTGTCAATGCCGGCCCCCATTGGGCAGTCTGCTCTGACGTTTCACGAGACGCCCCGCCCCTCTGCTCGAATTGTTGTTGCTTGGAGGGGAGGCAGGAGAGGGAGAAATGCGGCCACTCCGATTGGTGAAACCCAAGGTCCTGCTCCGCCCCTTTCGTGTGGTGCGCACGCGCAGTCAAGACCTTCCCTTTCCTGACCTCCTCAGAACGGTCACACCCCTTATTCCCCAGCTTCGATCTGTTAGTAAACAGTGTCTAGTAGTCAGGAGGCGCTAGGGGCCTGTGATTGGCTACTGCTGAAGGAGGCGGGGAGGGCTGATTGAAACGTTTGGTCCGCCAATCACCGTGGACAGAGGAGGGGCCTGGAGAGAAGCGCTTGTCACCCACGTGTTTACAGACAAATCTAAGGGTCCCAAGCAGCGATCCACAGGTGTGTGACTGCCTGGAAGACCGCGTGCCCTAAAAAGGTGTTTCTCGATCTCGTGAGCCCGAAAGAAATCAAGCGGACTCTGCTTAAATACAGGTAGTACTTAGACGTTACGAGAATAAATTCCGATGAGGAGTTTTGCAAAAATTTTTTATTTTTATCGGACTCTTCCTGAGCTCCAAAAGGACACAGAGATTAATAAAACGGAATTCATTTCTTGCCCCTAAGCAGCTTTCGGTAGAATGTGAAAAACTGACAATCTGTGTATGTACACAGAAAACTATAAAGCAGAATTTGAAAGAAAATAGTCGTACAGTACAAAGCGTTACAGAGTCGCACAGATGGCAATAATTATTCTCAGAGGAGGAGCTGGGAAAGGCTTTTAGGCCAAGTTGGTTTGGGGAATAACCAGCTTAAAAGATGAAGCCGAGCGTGGTGACACACTCCTGTAATCTAAATACTTGGGAGGCTGAGACAGAAAGATCGCAGGTTCGAGACCAGCCTTGGCAAATTAGCGAGACCCTGTTTCAAAATAAAAATAAATTAATAAATAATAAATAAATAATTTTAAAAGCTAGGGGTAGCTGGGGGCAGTGGCACACACCTGTAATCCCAGTACTTGGAGGATCACAGGTTTGCAGACAGCCTCAGCAATTTGGTGAGGCCCTTCCCAACTTAGTGAGACCCTGTTTCAAAATTAAAAAAAAAAAAGCCGGGCGTGGTGGCACACACTTGTAATCCCAGTACTTGGGAGGCTAAGACCAGAGGATCCGGGTTCGCGGCCAGCCTTAGCTACTTAGTGAGGCCCTCCACAACTTAGTGAGACCATATTTCAAAATAAAGAATAAAAAATAGGGCTGAGGGTGTAGCCCGGATATAGAATGCCCCTGGGTCCAATCCCAGTACCGCCAAAATAAATAAATAATAAAATAGGCCTGAGGGTATAGCTGAGAAGTACAACGACCAGGGTTCAATCCCCAGTACCACCCAAAAAAAAAAAGGCTAGAGGTGTAGCTTCGAGGTAGAATGCCCCCGGGTTCAATCTCCGGTACTACAAAATAAGTAAATAAATAAAATTTAAAAATTTTTAAAAGATGGGTAACAGAAATACCAGCAGGAGACATTCACACAGAGATGGTAAATGTGCACATAGGCCTAGATTGGAGGAAGGCAAGGGTAAGTAAAGTGACAAAGCTAGATAGAAGTATATTCTAAAAGAAACAGAAGGAAAAGGTAAGACATGGTAAGATAGTGGAGAAGCCGGGCGTGGTGGTGCACACTTGTAATCCCAGTACTTTGGGAGGCAGAGACCGGAGGATCCGGGTTCGCGGCCAGCCTCAGCTCTCTTGCTCTCTCTCTCCCTGTCTCTCTCTCTCTCTCTCTCTCTCTCTCTCTCTCTTTCTCTCTCTCTCTCCTCAGTGAGGCCCTCCACAACTTCATGAGACCCGGTTTCAAAATAAAGTATAAAAAATAGGGCCAGGGGCGTAGCACGGAGGTAGAACGTCCCTGCGTTCAATCCCTGGTACCGCAAAAAAAATAAAAATAAAAAAAAGATAATGGAGAACCTTGAGTACTATGTTAAACTTCCGGTTTTATGGAGTGTACAGTGGGAAGCCTCAAATAGTTACAATATCAAAGTTGTTCTCTTGGAAGGTAGTTTTGATTATAGTGAGCATGATGGACTAACGGGAAAAGTAGAGAGAGTTCAGGGAAAGAATACTGTTGCAAGGATAGAACTAATGGAGGCAAAATTTCTAGTGGCACACATGAAAATCAGAAAAGGAGAGGCTTAAAGGTGTACACTCGGACATAATTCATGTGAAAGTCATCTTTTAAACTAAGCATGAACTAACTATATCAGGGGTCAGAGAACTTTTTTTCTGTTAAGGGCCAGATAGCAAATATTTTAGGCTTTGTGGGCCATATGTTCTCGTTTATAACTACTCAGTTCTGCCGACAATGCTGGAAAGCAGTCAGAGACCATAAATATACTAATAGATATGACTGTGTTCCATTAAGACTTTTTTATGGCCACTGAAATTTAAATCTCACATAATTTTTATATGTCACAATATATTATCCTTCTTTTAATTCTTTTTTAACCACATAAAATATAAAAACCATTCTCTGGTCCTGGGCCATTAAAAACAGGCAGTGAACTAGATTTGGCCTACAGGCCATTCTTTGCAGACTCCTGCATTAGATTGAAAGAGAAAGCAGAGAAATCTCAGGATCCCCCTCAGCACTTCAGATTGCTGTTCTAGCTCCCTGGGTTTACCTTCCTGGAACATTTATCGCACTACATACATCATGACTGCCTACTTACCTGTACTATTTGGAGCCAGGCAAAGACTGTACACAATTGTTCATTTGTTCACTCAACAACTTTTACACCAATTATATACCAAATACTGCAATAGGTGTTAGGAACAGAGTGGGAGCAATACAGATGCAATCCTTGCTCTCACAGAGCCTATGGTCTAGGAACAGAAACAAATATTAAATAATCACATAAGGAAATGTAAACTTTCCATTATGATCATGCCATAAAGGAAAATTATAGGGTGCTACAATAGACTATATCAGGAATGCCTGATTTAGGTTGGAGTTACTGGAAGACCTTCCAAGCAAGTTTGTTTGTTTGTTTGTGGTACTGGGGATTGAACCCTACTTCTTTCCTATACCCCCAGCCTGACTTTATATTTTTTTTTATCTTGAAACAGGATATCACTAAATTGCTGAGGATCTCACTAAATTGCTGAGGCTAGCCTCAAACCTGCAATTCTCCTGTTTCAGTCTCCCAAGTACTGGGATTACAGGCATGCGCCACCGTGCCTGGCTGCAAGTATTATTTAAACTGAGTCTTTAAAGATGTGTAGGATTAACCAGGATGTGGCAGGAACTGGCCTGATGCTCACCAATCTCATTTCCTCTTCCTGGACAGACAGGAAAACCTCCCCTCCCCCACTTCTGCAGTTAGGTTAGGATCATATGACCACAATCTGACCAATGGGATATAGGAAGACATGATGTATGTCACATTCAAGTCTGGCCAGAAAACTCAATGCATTGTCCCTCACGCTCTCTTCTCTTTCCACAGCAACCACAAAGGCCACATCTTGAATGTGGGGGCACCACAATTTAGAAAAACCCTGAACTCCTGAATTTCTCTGTGAAGAAGAGCCACCTGACCTACGCCAGACTGTGTGATGTGAGCAATAAATAAGTCTTTTTAAGTATAAGCTACTGAGATGTTGAAATGGTTTGCTACCAAAGTATAATATAGCCTACACTACCAATTTCATAGGTGAATTGTTAGGGATGGGGGGAGTTAGGAAGATGTCCTAAGATAGGCAAAGAGCCTATTGCATTTGAGAGATTGAGAGAAAACCATGGCACATTAATACAATAAGAAAAGGATGAGATGAGACGGATAGGTGGAGGCCCAACCATGAAGTGGGTGGTTGGTCTTATTAACAGGTGTGGAGTTTATCCTGTGTGAACTAGGAAAAGATGGAAGGAATTTAAACGGGAATGATGTAATTGGGGTAATATTTTCAAAAGGTCAGTGTGCTTATAGTTTGAAGAATGGGCTGGTTGGAGCAAGGGAGGATACAAGAAGACCATTTAGGTGACCATGGCTCTAGTCTGGGCAAAAGATGGGAGGGGTGCAGTAGAGATGAAGAGAAATGGAATTACATTTCAGGTTATATATTTTGAACTTCATAGAGTATTGGATTTGGAGGGTGATGAAAGAAGGAGAGCCACTGGGGAAATGGGAGAAGATGGTGGGACAATTTCATGAGAAGGGCAGATTAAAGGAAGAACACACAGAGGTAAGATCAAGAGTGTAATTTTAGCCAGGCATGGTGGCACACGCTTGTAATCCCAGTACTTGAGAGGCTAAGACAGGAGGATCACACGTTCACGGCCAGCCTCAGTTACTTGGTGAGGCCCTCCGTAACTTAGTAAACCCTGTTTCCAAATAAACAATAACATACGGCTGGGGGTGTATCTCAGAGGTAGAGGCCCCTGGGTTCAATCCCCAGTGCCACACACACACCCACAAAAAGTGTAATTTTGAGACATCCAATGCCAGTATAAGTATGTAGAGGTATGAGTTTCTGAAGAAAGATCTAGGATAGAGATAGAAGTTTAGGAATCACTGACATAGAGATGACATTGATGGCCAGAGGTATGAAGACAATTACCTGGTGAGAAAAGGTGAAGAAGAAAGAGAAGGGTGGTATAGCTGGATCATAAGGTGGATCCATTCCCAGCTTTCTGAGGAATCTCCACACTGATCTCCATAGCAGCTGAACTAGTTTGCAATCCCACCAACAGTGCAGAAGAGTTCCTATTTCTCCACATCCTCACCAACATTTATTATTTGACTTCTTGATGATTGCCATTCTGATTGGGGTTAGCTGGAATCTCAGTGTAGTTTTGATTTGCATCTCCCTGATTGCTAATGATGTTGAACATTTTTTCAAGTATCTATTGACCATTGTATCTCTTCTTTAGTGAAGTGTCTATTCAATTCAGTTGCCCATTTCTTGATTGTGTTATTTTTTTTTAGTGTAAAGTCTTTTAAGTTCATTGTATATTCTAGATATTAGTCCTCTATCAGAGGGCTAGCTCTGATAGAGGGGTAGCAAAGGGGCCAAAATCAGAGAACTACAGTAATATATGCATATCCATGTTCATAGCAGCATAATTCGCAATAGCCAAATTATGGAACCAACCCAGGTGTCCATCAGATGAATGGATTACAAAACTATGGGAAATATACACAATGGAATTCTACTCAGCAATAAAGAAGAACAAAATTATGTCATTTGCAAGAAAATGGAAGGACCTGGAGAACATTATGTTAAGTGAGATTAGCCAGTCACAGAAAGTGAAGAGACATATGTTTTCTCTAATATGCGCAAGCTAGGGAGTATTGGGATACCAGAGAGACTCCAGATAATGGAGGAGAAACCTCAGTGGAGCCAGGGAGGTGGACCAAGGGAAGGGGAGGGGCAAGACTGAGGTTCATCAATAGAAATACTACCATCAACTATGTGTACATATGCGAATATACCAAATGTCAACCTCAGGACTCTATTGGGAAGGGGAGAAATGGGGAGGTGGGGGAGGGGCACCAAGTGCTGAGTGCATGTATGCCACTGTCGACATGATCTACATTATGATGTGAAACTATAATGCACCGATAAAAGCACATTAATTAAAATAAACAAATAAGTATTTAAGTAATATAGGAAAAGAGAGAGAGAGAGAGAGAGAGAAAGAAAAGAGGAGCCCAGGACTGAAGCCTAAGGCATTTCAACATTGGGAAGCTGGAATGAGAAGGTGGAGGCAGAGGCGGAGGAGGCAAGCCTGGAGAGTTTTGTGTCTTAGAAGCCAAAGTGTTGCAAGAAGTAGGGAATGGTCAACTGTGTCAAAACCCCTGAAAGGTCATGTAAGATGAGATCTGGAAAGATGCAGCGACTTTATTGGCGACAGTATCCAAAGTGATTTGGGTTAAGCAAATGGGAGGTGAGAAAGTCAGAATGGTGTGTGTGGACTCTTTTTTTCGGAGGAGTTGCCTCTGAAGAAACATAATGAAGGTCCTAGCTGAAGGGATCCAGGGAGTTTCCTGTTCTTTGCTTTTTTGTTTTAATTTTTATTTTCAAATAATTTTTAAATTGCAGAAGAGTTGCGAAATTTAATAAGCTTAGTATGGCTGAGAAAAAGTCCTATGAGCACTGAGGGGTGTGTGTGTGTGTGTGTGTGTGTGTACGCATACATACACAGGAGAGTTTCTTTCACAGACACGAGTGCTGTGCTGAGTGATAGGGGAGATGGAAAGCAACTTGAGGGTAGTGGAAACAGTTTGGAATAGCCACTGGGGAAATAAATATAGTGAGCCAGCTCCTGTAATTGTTGACAAGCTCTGGGGGTTCAAGTGAAGTTAGAAAGCCTGAGTCAGGATTGGCAAGTGTCTTTCTCTAGCAATTTGCATTTCCCCTGGGTGTTGGAGATTAGCAGTTTCAGCCACAACCTGGTTGAAATGAATGACCCTGGGGCCCAAGCAGGGTGAGAAGGCAATGAAGCCAGAAGTGAACTGCTAGCCTGGGAGAATAGATGGAGTCTAGGAGCTGGAGCTAGCGTAGATGAGTTCCCAACCTTAGCTGCACAAAGGAATCCCCACCCGGGATACAAAGAAAGAAAGAGGGAGAAGGAGAGAAGGAGAAGGAGGAGGAGGAGGAGGAGGAGGAGGAGGAAGAGGAGGAGAAGGAGGAAGAGGAGGAGGAGAAGGAGGAGGAGGAGGACGAGGACGAGGAGGAGAAGAAAGAAAGAAAGAAAGAGAGAGAGAAAGAGAGAGTGAAAGAGAGAAAGAAAAGAAAAGAAAAGAGAAAGAAAGAAGAAAGAAAGAAAGAAAGAAAGAAAGAAGAAAGAAAGAAAGAAAGAAAGAAAGAAAGAAAGAAAGAAAGAAAGAAAGATGGTGATTTAATTGCTCTGGGCTGGGACCTAGACTTTGGGGTTTTTTTTAAAGCTCCCCAGATTAGTATAATGTACAACCAGGTTTGCAATACACAACTTTATTGTACAACCATTAGAGAACGGTAAATAAGAGTCAGTTGGAGTTTTGAAAAAACCAGCCACCTTCCAGAAAAAGTTATAATACTAGATGAGGTAGGAAGAAAAATGATAAGCCAGGACCTGAAAACACCATATAAAATGGGTGGGTGTGGGTTTAACTGATAAGACAGTGGAGTGGGTGGATGGCGTGGAGTCAAAGGAAGAAAAAAATTGTTGATGGGGAGTGAGATGATAGACTGTGGATTGGATACAGCGGCTGGAATGGAGGAAGACATCACTGCTCCCTGGGCCCTGAGAGATGGACAAGTAGAGGGCAGGGTCTGTCCATGAAAGGGCTGGGAAAGGAAAGTTGTGCAAAGGAAAGTTGTCAGGTTTCTGCTAAGGCTGAGAAGAGTAATAAAGAAAGAAAAAAGTTCGAAATATGTTTGTTCCCCTGAGAAACTGACTTCCTCCAGCTTGCGACAGAATGGGAGTCCCTGCTCAGCCCCCTTGCTTTGTGGGCCTGTGTCTGAGCCCCGCTCTTTGTGGCCTCGCTGATCCTAAGCTGCACCCCCTTCCTTGAGGTTGGAGCTGAAGCTAAGGAGGAGAGGGGCCTGCAAGCTGCTAGGACTTGATTAATCTCAGCATTTAGGCAATGTGAGCAGGAAGCTCCTCAGTCGGATTTATGAGAATTGGGAAACACCAGACCCTTCCTGTCATACCATCCCCTTTCACTAGCTCTATCAAAACCCTCCGATTTATACTCATATGACAGGGAACATCTTTCAAAAACTCCGCAATTACATGATCCACATCTTGATACTATTTTGACCCCTTCAGAACCTTTCTGTGTGGTATGCATCCAGTAAGTTTGAGGGACTAGCTGCAGGATACACAGACGAACACGGCCGAGGGGTGTCAAGCTCACACTTACTGAAGACATGGGTCCACTGCTGAAGGTTACACGCCGCCACTGTCCTGAAGCCAGGATGCTGGGAAGGTGCACTGCACTCCTGAGTCACAGATGTGAAGGAAATCTGGTGAAGGGGCAGCGGCAAGGAAGCGGCTTTCTCCCTCTACTGTCTGGTACCTGGCAAGTACCTGCAAACACGAGAAGGCAGCAGACAGTGAGCATGAGGCTGAATCAGAAGACTCAGGTGTGAGTGACCTGGCTCTACCTCTTTTGAACCTGAGCCAACCAGCGCACAGCCCCAACAGGCCTTAGAGGATGTGCAGCACAGATACAGCGTATCCAGTTAATGGTAGTGCAGACATTTTACTCCCTTCTTTCCCCCTCTTTTGAAACCTTCCAGAAGCAACACAAAAAACAAAGCAAAGAAAACGCCCTCTTTTTAATAAGACAAGAAAACTCTCAGAACCTCAAACCACAAACCATAAAATATGCCTACCAAATACTGCAAACTTGGTAAAATGCTGACAGCTGACACACACCGCCTGTAGCCAAGAGCAGGAAATATATTTCCTTAGATATTTGTGTCACTGTCCTAAGGGACCAAATCATTGATCTCCTTGGTTTGAAGTGATGTTTCCCAAAGTGGAGAGGGGATTTGTATTACTGGGGAAAGATGACATAAAATTAGGTGGTACACCGACAATCATTTCATTATATGACGTAACATAACTGAAAAAATGATTCCTTTTTTCTTTGTTGTCTTTCAGTTTTATTACAATGAAAAAAAATCTGTCTGATGCCAGCAGGCCTTTACTTTTCTCCAATTTGTACTAATCTCTCTAGCAAGGAAAATACTCACCTCAGACTTAGCTTCCAACAATGTATCTAGCTAGGCCTTTCTATTGACTTGTTTTTATTGCATTTATTTTAATAGTTACTTCCCATTTAGGGCAAGTAATACTGGCTTCCTATTTATGATAGCGATATACCTCTTTTTAAAAATAAAAACTAAGCTGGGCGTGGTGGTGCACGCTTGTAATCCCAGTACTTTGGGAGGTGGAGACTGGAGGATCCGGGTTCGCGGCCAGCCTCAGCTCGCGCGCGCTCTCTCTCTCTCTCTCTCTCTCTCCCTGTCTCCCTCTCTCTCTCTACCTAGTGAGGCCCTCCGCAACTTCGTGAGACCCGGTTTCAAAATAAAGTATAAAAAAATAGGGCCGGGGGTGTAGCGCAGAGGTAGAACGCCCCTGGGTTCAATCCCCGGTACCGCAAAAAAAAAAAGTAAATAAATAAATAAAAACTAGAAATCGATTTAAAGAAGAATATTGCTTTTAAAAGGGATGCTATGTGGCTAAGGCAAAAATTGTGGACATGGTATTCGAATGACTGAAATTTAGATTTGAAGTAACAAGCTCTAAGGACTCCACAGGAGAAACAGGTAGTGTTCCTGTCAAGAACCCATATGATAAGGTCGGAATCAAGGAGAAAACAGAGTGACAGCTATTTATTTCTGTGGTCTGTGGCCTGACCTGCAAGCCAAGCAGTCTCCTAGAGATACGAGGGTGAAGGAAGTGGGGAGGCAATTACTAGAACAGAACCAAGAGAGCCTCGGGCTCTGGTAGGGGCTTCAGTAACCTCCCATTGCAAATACTGGAGACTCTCAGAGACGTTCTCTCATGGAAAAGAACAGATTTGGAAGCACACCAAAGGAAAGCTGCCAACAGCCTCAAAGTCCTTCCTTTACCTTTTGGCTGTGCTATTTAAAAAAATATTTCTCCATTGCATTAGAGAAATTACAAAGCTATTTCTCCATGAAATTTTTTTAAAAAAACATTCAAAGAGGAGGTTCAGGGGTATGAATAAAGGATTCTAGAACCACAGAAGAGGAAAAATTGAATGGCAGAACTCAAGAAAAAGACAAAGCCACTTTATTTATTTTTTATTTTTTGTGGTACTGGAGATTGAACCCAGGAACATTCTACTTCTGAGCTACATCCTCAACCCTGTTTTATTTTTTATTTGGAAACAGGGTCTTGCTAAGTTGCTGAGAGCCTCGCTAAATTGCCGAGGCTGGCTTTGAACCTGTGATCCTCCTGTTTCAGCCTCCCAATTACTGGGATTACAGATGTGCGCCACCACACCTGGCTCAGGAAGCCACTTTAGACTCAACCAAAAACAGAATGCACACAAGTGAAAACACAATGGAATAATATGCAAAAGAACAAAGAAGTGAAAAACAATTATAAAAATTTGATAGCTAAGGAAAATTAACAATGAATACCCAATATATGCATAATTGGCATTCCCGAAGAAGCCCCCAAGAAAAGTGGAACCAATAGAACAATAGAAGAAACTTAATTAAAATAAAGACTTGAAAGCTGGGCGTGGTGGCGCACGCTTGTAATCCCAGTACTTTGGGAGGCAGAGACCAGAGGATCTGGGTTCGAGGCCAGCCTCAGCCCTCTCTCTCTCTCTCTCTCTCTCTCTCTCTCTCTCTTTCTCTCTCTTTCTACTTAGTGAGGCCCTCCGCAACTTTGTGAGACCCGGTTTCAAAATACAGTATAAAAAAAAAAATAGGGCTGGGGGTGTAGCGCTGAGGTAGAACGCCCCTGGGTTCAATCCTGGGTACTGCAAGAAAAAAACAAAAAAAAAAGACTTGAAGCCAGGCGTGGTGGCGCATGCTTGTAATCCCAGTACTTGGGAGGCTGAGACAGGAGGCTCTCAGGTTCGAGGCCAGCTTCAGCAACTTAACAAGACCCTGTTTCAAAATAAAATATAAAATAGGGCTGGGGGTGTAACTCAAAGGTATAATGCCCCTGAGTGCAATCCCCAATACCAAAAAAAAAAGAAGATTTGAGGCAGCATGTAAAAAGGACACACTATGTCAAAGTAAAATGGGCAGAGTGATCATTAATAAAATATATGAGATTAAAAATCAAGAACAACAATGTTATATGACAATGAAGCAGGTCTACAAAATTTAAGAGCATGAAGGTGTGTCTCTTGACTCATAGCCTGCCAAGTTGTCCCTTACATATAAAGGCCATTGCCAGTCGATCATGAGCACAAAAGAACTCAGGGTTTCCACATGCTTGGGGGAAAAAAAATTCTTTATGCTGAATTTCAGTCAACCAAGAAGTGAACCAAAATAAAAGAATCATGAGGAGAATTAAAGATTCCTAGGAAATCCTGAAGATGAGTTTTGATTTGTTTTAAAAGGGAGTTAGGTCTAAATAGCTATGGACTTTATGGTTAAAGAAAAAAGCATGTAAACATTAAAAACTCTTAGGCTGTAAGAATAATTATATACCAAAGTAAAAATTGAGAAATGAGGAGAAAGAGCAGTGGAAAGACTTTTAAGCATGTAAATTAACTCATCTTTAATGGCTGAGAAATAATCCACCCTAAAAAATGAAATGCATGAACTGCAACTTTTTGAAACTAGCATCATTTCAACTTCTTGATGATATTCATAGTCGTTTTTCTTGTCTTTAAAGGAGATATTTTAAGAATATTTTGTGGCATAGAAACATTTAGCTGAAGTTCAGTAATTCCTTCTATTGTACTTCAGTTTCTTTTTTCCATACAATTAAACTTTACTTAAAAAATAATTTGTGGAGCAAAATCCCATTGTTGTCATTTGCTCTTTCTGCTCTGTTTCCATGCACAGGGACCCATTCACATGATGTATTCCAAATGTTGATGGCTGTTTCCAGGAAGTAAGATTTGGTGCACATAAAAAAAAGACTTCCTCTTTTTGCTTTTTCCAAGTTGTTTTTTATATAATAAAATATACTTTATATAAAAATAGCAGTCATTTTTCTTGAGTAACCTGGTAGAACAATAAGATGGCCCCCATTACCTTTGTCCTCAGGTGCCATTCAAGTCATTGTATTATGTGGCAAGAAGGATTTTGCAGATGTAATTAAAATGGCTAATTATTTGACTGGGAAACTGAGAGATTTTCTGGGTGGGCCTAGCCTCACCACATGAGCCCTTTAAAAGTTAAGAGTTAGCCAGGCATGGTGGCGCACGCTTGTAATCCCGGTACTTGGGAGGCTGAGACTGGAGGATCCGGGTTCGCGGCCAGCCTCAGCTACTTAGTGAGGCCCTCGGCAACTTCGTGAGACCCGGTTTCAAAATAAAGGATAAAAAATAGGGCTGGGATGTAGCTCGGAGGTAGAACACCCCTGGGTTCAATCCCCGGTACCGCAAAAAAAAAAAAAAAAGTTAAGAGTTATCTCCAGCTGAAAGCAGAACAAGATGTCCCAGAGATCTGAAGCATGATGGAAGGGCTCACGTGGAAAGACCCAGCATACTGCCTCTAAAAGCTAGGAGCCACCCCTTGCCCACAATCAGCAAGAAAACCAGGACCTTGGGCCCTACGACAGGAAGAACCTGAGTTCTGCCAACCACTTGAATGGGTCTGAAAGTGGGATCTTTGCCAGAGGCTTCAGATAACAGCCCTCGATTTCCACCTTGTAAGACTTCAAGCCCAGAAGCCATTTGATCTGGCAAGGAGTGCTGACCCACAGGATTGTTATCTTAAAACATGTTTTAGAATGCTCAGTTTCCAGTCTTTGGTTACACAGCAATAGAAACCTATTATGAATAATAAACATTTTTCACCCATGCCAGACATACAGAAATCGAATCATCATGAAAATGGTCATCATAGCCAAGCCATCCTCACGCTGCTACACTTCCTTGTTCTTTTTTCTCTTCCTTTTTATACTTTTATTGATGCATTGTAATTATACATCATAGTGATATGCAAAGCAATATATTCGTAATGCACACATCACTTGGTGTATTACCCTCTGCATCTCACCCTGCCCCTCCCTCCCCCATCCCTGTACATGCTAGTGAGATTGGTACTCATACCTTCGCATATGAACATAGTATTATTTGAACTCTTTCCTTCTATCTTCCTTTTCCCCCACCTCACTTTCCTCCCCTCAGTCCCCCTTCATTATTCTATTGCTTTCTCTCCTCATTTATCTGAAGTCTTTTTTGTTTCCTATTTTCTCTCTAACATCCACATAGAAAACACCTGACCCTTAACTTTCTGAGACTGGCTGATCTTACTTCGCATAATATTCTCTAGTTCCATCCATTTTCCTCACAAAGCGTTGGGATTTCTGGAGATATCCTGTGCTCTGCAGATCCATCAAGAATGAGGAACTCAGGAAATAAAATTGAGAATCAATAAATGGGATGCCATAAAATTAAAAAGCTTCTCTTCAGCAAAGGGCAGCCCTTCTTTTTTATATAATCTCATGACTTGTTTCTCTATAGGTTACCTCTGTGACATTGATGTACTTACACCTTCATTTCTTATTCCTTCCACTAAAATGAATGTCTCTTGATTCCTTACTTTTTAAGATGCATGTAAAGGCATCCTTACTCTTCCCTTCAGATTTTCTCCCAACTTCTGCCCTATATAATTTTCAGGATAAGGACATTTACATTCTATTCTTAGACATAATTAACTCTTCAACAGACTGATCCTCTAAAAAAAAAATGAAAATCACTTGAACAGCTTTTACATTGCTTGACTCTGAATACTGTTCTCTAAAGAGGAAAAATGTTTACGAGGATTACTCTTCCTTTCATTGTACAACACCCCCCTCCTTGGATTTTTCTATTTGCCTTTCTTTTGTCTTGTTGCATTTTTCTTTCTCATAGCTCATTTTCTCCCTACCAATCCAGTTTTCTGTTGCGTTTTTGAGCCCTTCCCCAGAGGCCCACCATCCTCCTGTAGCACAGCTATCATGGTGAGATTTACCTTCATGGCTTTCCTGGCTCAGTTCCAGGCCTGCCAAGGTCAAGTCTTTCTACTTTTTAGCTTATACCTTTGTTTTGCTGCCAAGCACCTTCCTAAGAACTGGTGTGTGAGAGATCATCTATCTGAGCCCTGTTTGTCCCCAAAGATCTTTCTCCTACTCTCACCCTTGGCTGATATTTGGGCTAAGTATGAAATTCTAGATTGAAACTCACGTTCCTACTACAAACTGAAGGCATTCCACTCCTGACTCCTAGAATTCAGTGTTGTCAGTTAGAAGTTTGATGCCTGTTTTATTTTCATTCCTTTACGTATGAAAAAAAAAATTTTTGTGCTTGGATTGAACCCTATGGCATTCTACCTCCGAGCTACACCCCCAGCCTTTTTAAATTTTTGTTTTGAAACAGGGTCTTGCAGTGTTGCTGAGAGTCTCACTAAGTTGCTGAGGCTGGTCTCAAACCTGCAATTCTCTTGCCTTAGCCTCTCAAGTACTGGGATTATAGGCATATGAAATCACACCTGGCATGATCTTTTTTTTTTTTTTTTTTTTTGCGGTACCAGGGATTGAACGCAGGGGCGTTCTACCTCCGCGCTACACCCCCGGCCCTATTTTTTATACTTTATTTTGAAACCGGGTCTCACGAAGTTGCGGAGGGCCTTGCTAAGGAGAGAGAGAGAGAGAGAGAGAGAGAGAGAGAGACAGGGAGAGAGAGAGCGAGAGAGCTGAGACTGGCCACGAACCTGGATCCTCCGGTCTCCGCCTCCCAAAGTACTAGGATTATAAGCATGCGCCACCACGCCCGGCTCTGGCATGATCTTTTTTTTTTAATTGAAATTTTTTCAGTTGTTCTCCTTAGAGTTGATGCTCTAAAAATTAGATTATATGACTAAGTGGTTTTTTCCCCCAACTTTGTGTTTTCCACTCCTTGGACATTTTCAGTCCAGATGTGTGGCCATGAATGCTGGGAAATTCTCTTGTATTTCCTTGATCCTGTCCTCTCCCTGGATTTTCTTTGCTCTCTCTTTCTAAATCTACTATCAATTAAATGTTGGATCTCCTGTATTTGTTCTCTATGGCTTGCTTTTTTTTTTTTTTTGTGGTACTGGGGATTAAACCCAGGGCATTCTACCTCCGAGCTATACCCCAGCTCTATTTTTTGTTCTTTATTTTGAAACAAGGTCTCACTTAGTTGTGGAGGGTTTTAGGGAGAGTGCCACAATTTAAATCTTTTAAACTTTCCACAATTTAAATCTTTTAAACTTTCCACTGATTCTCTTATAATTTAATAGTAATATTTTAATTAATAAGAGTTCTTGTGTGTGCTTTGTCATGCATCCTATTTCTTTTTTTTTTTTTTTTTTTTTGCGGTACCGGGGATTGAACCCGAGAGAGAGAGAGAGAGAGAGAGAGAGAGCTGAGGCTGGCCACGAACCCAGATCCTCCAGGCCGCCTCCCAAAGTACTGGGATTACAAGTGTGCGCCACCACGCCCGGCTATGCATCCTATTTCTTTTTTTCTGGATGAAATACTTTCATGAATCTTTCTGAATATATTAATAGGAGCTTTTTACTTTAGTTTGCTTTGATCTGAATTCTCTCCCTCCAAACAGCCGTGTCCTCCAGGGCTGTTGATCTTTTCTTCTTCATTTTTGTTCTCTTTTTCTTCATTGTCCATTCGTATTTAAAAGTGAGGCCCCAGAAGAGCTGAGTAGGAGTTCTGTGTACCTGGCAAAGCTTGTTAACTGAAGATTTCAAGGGCTGGGAAGCCCTGAATATTAGGATGTGCTGGTTTCCTCCCTCCGGAGATATTTAAAAAAATTTTTTTTTTAAAACAGTGAAATCTGACTGTATTCTCTTGGGTGATAGACACCTTATTTCAGGGCTTGGGGTGGGGTGGAAGGTCTGATTGTCCCATATGCAAACTTTTGATGGGTCCCTGTTTTCAGCCCTGTGTCTCATACCCTCTGCCACTTGAACTGTCACATCCTGGGCTTCTCTGAGCTCAGCCACCTCTTGTAATGCATCCTCCTTCCAAGTATACTCCAGACAATTGTCCCCAAATCTCCTGCCATTCCTTGGATTTTGTACCCCTTGAGGGGTGTGGGTACCCCAATTGGAAAACCACCCATCCAGACTGTAGCCTTTTCTTCGCTGGCACTACAAAGCTAATGAATGCCACAACCTGGACTCAAACCCACTCTCTGATCCCAAAGGGAAGGTCCCTGCGGTAACCACAGCATTAGTCCTTAACTGAATGGTTAAGGACTAATGAGAAGGATGAGACATCTGGGCCTATTTCTCAATAGACATCGTAGAGTTGTTCTCTTTAAGTGCTTACAACATCTTAGGATCATATTCTTTCCTTCAAAATTTTCAAACTCAAATAGTTGTATAGGTCAGACAGGTAACGTGAAGAGGCTGGCTGGAGTGGTAGTGGGGTTTAGGGGAGGGTGTGCCTCATTCCAAGTGACAGTCCCTGCTTGGCTGCAACCCAAAAATGCTGGCCTACCTCAGTGGTCTAATCCTCTGATTTTCTAAAATCCAGATTATTAAGTAATGGCTTAAAATGTTGGCAAGTGTGGTGGTACATGCCTGTAATCCCAGTACTTGGGAGGCTGAGACAGGAGGATTGTAGGTTCAAGGCTAACCTCAGCAACTTAGCAAGGCCCTCAGCAACTTAGCAAAACCCTGTTTCAAAATAAAAACAGGGCTGTGGGTGTGGCTCAGAGATAGAATGCCCCTGGGTTCAATCCCCAGGACCCAAAAAGAAAAATTGTTGGCAAATAATTCAAGTTCCACTGTGGCTGTAGGCCAGCTGTGGCTACTAGTTTGCTGCCTCTAGAGTATATATGTAGGAAAGAAAACCTGAATCGAGGCTGTAGAAAGACTAGAAAGTGAAAGCCACTGTTAGGACCCCCAGCTGGTCAAAGCCTGACTAAGATGAACCCAAGCAGTGTGTCTTCCTTAGCCCCTCTCTAGGAGGTGGGTCTGATCAGTTCCTAGTCCTCGTAATTCTCAGATCTACTACCCTTCTCCAATCTAAGCCAGCTAGCTTCTCTTCCTTTCTGCTCTTGAGTCATAAGAAATCTTTCCCCTTTTGATGAAGAGCCATAGCACATTTCATCATGAGTACTGAAGGGAGGGAGGCCAAGGTCAGAACCCCTGGGAAGCGGTCTTGTGCTTGCATAGTGCCTATGTTATGTTTGCATGCTCTGTCACCAAGGGGAACATTGCTGAGTAGATCTGGGGGGAGACTGAGAGTAGGAAACACAGCCTCTACCATTGCTATCTAAGACGCTCACTACAAAGCAGCCCTTAGCCACAGGCCTGCCTGGAAATTGGGCAATGGACCAGAAATCATTTTACATCATTGAGCCTGAGCTTCTGCATCTATAAAACTGGGATCATAAAAATAGCTGTTTGTACTTCAGAGTATTGTTCCGAGAATCAAGCGAGCTAATGTGCAAGGTGGTGGTATTGTTATTGCAAATCAACCGTTGCTTCTGTTGGAGAAATTAAGAATGCATTTGGATTGCACAAGGTTGGGGGAGGAAAAAAAAAACTAAAAAGAAAATATCCCAAGGTTATTCCATGATGAAATTTCCAGTCATTTCAGGGTTGATGTCATTCCATCTGATGCAATTGACTACAGTTTATTTTATGTAATTAAACCAATTTAAATAACAAGATACTTAAAATAACAAGATACAGCAGAAGAGATGATGGGACCATCATCAGAAGTCTATGGAATATCTTTTTTTGTTTTTGCAGTACTGGAGATAGAACCCAGGGGCATTCTACCTCCAAGCTACACCCCCAGCCCTATTTTTTGCTCTTTATTTTGAAACAGGGCCTCACTAAGTAGCTGAGGCTGGCCACGAACCTGTGATCCTCCTGTATCAGCCTCCCAAATACTGGGATTACAAGCGTGCACCACCACGCCCGGCCTATGGAATATCTTGATGATTCCCATTTCTGAATAATGCCAAGGGAAGAGCCCTTCTGGAAGAGAAGGGTTCTCTTCAATTTTCGGGAACTTTGTTTATGTGCTGGTCTGCAGAGAACCCCCTTTCCACTTCACATCTTTTTGTGACGCTGATAGAGAACTATGGTGTCAAGGCCACATGGAGTTCTAATTAGCTCAGCTGTCAAAAGAGCAGCTTGTAATCCCAGTATTTGGGAGGTGGAGTCCGGAGGATCCGGTCCACAGCCAGCCTCAGCTACTTAGTGAGGCCCTCCGCAAATCCTAGTACTTGGGAGGCGGAGTCTGGAGGATCCGGGTTCGCAGCCAGCCTCAGCTACCTAGTGAGGCCCTCCGCAACTTCGTGAGACCCGGTTTCAAAATAAAGGATAAAAAATAGGGCCGGGGGTGTAGCTTGGAGGTAGAACGCCCTAGGTTCAATCCCCGGTACCGCAAAAAAAAAAAAAAAAAAAGAGCAGGCACTTCTAAACTTCCTTTGGCTTGGAGAGTCTGACATACTACTACACAGGTGATGTCTGCTTTGTCATTTTATTTCATCCTTATTGTGTACATTTCATACTGAATGGCAACAAGATTCATGTACAAATGTGTTCACAGAAGCAATTTTTTATAAGAGCAAACAACTTGGTAATGACACGTATGCTCAACAATAGAAGAAGGCTTAAATAAAACAGAGTTATATGATGAAGGATTATGCAGCCATTAGAAGTGTATTTGCACAGTGGTTACCCCTGGGAACTGGTACAACCGTAGATGTCATTCTGCTGGACTGGACCAAAGTAGACTGGAAATATCTACTTCTCCTGCCCAGTATAAGCCAGCTGATACCACACAGAAATGTGACTTTATTTTTGTTTTATGGTACTGGGGATCAAACCCAGGGACATTCTACCTCTAAGCTACACCCTCAGTCCTTTTTACTTATTTATTTTGAAACAGGGTCTCCTTAAGTTGCTGAGGCTAGCCTCAAACCTGTGATGCTCCTGCCTCAGCATCCCAAGTACTGGGATTATAGGTGTGTGCTACCACACCTGGCAGAAGTGGGACTTTAAATAATCCATCCCAGCTGTGCCAGGCTGGTGAGCCTGAGGGACCCATGGACAGGTGATGTTTGCAGCTGTCAGAGGTGGGGCTGTTCATATCAGGTAGACACATCTGGTGACCTTCAAAGGGAAGCAGATGCCACAGACCTTGCATAATCCATGTACACTTGTACCTGGGGAAACCCAGAAGTCACCAGGGTACATTTTCTGAGAGGGCTGCAGATGGGACATTCCCCATCAGCAGTGTCATCCCAAGTAGGAAGAACCAGATGACCAGGACATGGACTGAAAGATCCAGGAGGAGCTCAGCTGTAGGTATCCATGGAAGCAAAGCTCTGTGCACTTGTTCCAAAGCTGTAATTTAAGGCAAAAGAAAGTTTCAGTTGAGTCACTGCCTTTATCCTTGACCCTGGAACATGTAACGGGTTCTCACCTCAAATCCCAGAGGCTGGGTTGGATAAACTCAGCAGAGGACTGTTTCCAAAGGGGATGAGTACCCTTCTGGAATGAACATCCCAGGAGAAGTAGCAGTGGCTCATCCAGACACAGAGAGATTGTTCTGATAAGAAAGTCATGGTCATCAGAGCAGCTCTGACACTTGTCTCCTGGCTGGGACACCGAGGCATCCTGTGGCTCAGGCCCCAGTGATCTCCACTCTGGATTCTGTGGGCTGGGCTGGCATCAGAAGGATTATTTCATCAGAAATGCTCTTAAAAGCTGGGCGTGGTGGCGCACGCTTGTAATCCCAGTACGTGGGAGGCTGAGACCGGAGGATCCGGGTTCGCAGCCAGCCTCAGCTACTTAGTGAGGCCCTCTGCAACTCCATGAGACCCGGTTTCAAAATAAAGGATAAAAAATAGGGCTGGGGGTCTAGCTCCGAGGTAGAACACCCCTGGGTTCAATACCCGGTACCGCAAAAAAAAAAAAAAAAAAAGAAATGCTCTTAAATATAGGCCCATAACAAGTACTGCTGTGGTGCTCCTCTAACAGTGAATGACAGATAGGAAATCTCTCTTCAATTCATCCCAGAGGTCCCAACCACATGGCTCTGGTGTCCTGGGTTGGATCCAGGTCTGGGACATCAGTGATGGTACCCGATGGAGCCACAGCAGCACCGAAAGAATTCATGGTGTCTGGCTAGACATCAGGGGTACCCAGCAGAGGCAGGCTTGTACAGGTGCACAGGTGGGACCCCTAGAAATCCTTGAGAGGGGCTTTGACAGGGACCAAGGGTCCTATATGAGGAGGGGCCAAGCACCAGGGAAACTGGGGACTCCATCCTTCCCCACAGGAAATGAGGCTTGAAAACCAGGGTTAAGTACAAATGGGAAAACTGAGGCACAGGAGTTGTTTTTTTTTTTTAGTCACTTGCCCAAAGTTATAGAGCTATTAAGTGACAGAACCAATATTGTAACCCAGATCTTCTTGATTTCTGCTTGTTCTGTTGGACCATGGAGTCTTTTAGAAGTATCCAAGGAATGCCAGTAATTCAGAGGGAGAAAAAGGAATGCACCAGGCAAATAGCAAGACGAAAGTCAGAAAGATATTTTGCACTGTATTGTGTAGCCTGTGGGCCAAATCTACTCACTTTATAGGGAGTGTAGCTCAGAGGTAGAATGCCCCTGGGTTCAATCCTCAGTAACACACAAACACACACACACACACACACACACACACACACACACACACACAGAATGGTTTTACAGAGGAACATTCACGAATACTCATTAACATTCAATTGATCTGATAAGAGGGAGTACTAACATTGAACCTCACCTAAATAAAATGTTATTCCATAAAAAAAGAATTCCAGCCTGGTGTAGTGGCACATGCCTGTAATCCCAGTATTTGGGAGGCTGAGACAAGAGGATCACAGGTGCAAGGCCAGTCTCAGCAACTTAGTGAGACCCCTTTTCAAAATAAAAAATAAAATAGGGCTGGGAGTGTAGCTCAGTGGTAGAATCCCCCTGGGTTTCATCCTCAGTACCACAGGGGAAAAAAATCCCCTTTTCTCATTAGAACTATATAAAAACATTATATTCAATTATATATTTTTGTCTAATCAACAAAAATTAGTGAAAATTTGTTTTCTCTCTTGTTATGTGTGATAGTCAGTCTAGGTTGTCAACTTGACCTGATCATGACACACCCAAGATTATGTGATTTTGGGTGTGTAACAGCAGATTAAACAGAAAGCCCCGCCCTGAATGTAGGCAGCAGGATTCTGATAGGTGCGGACTTAGATAAAAGAGGGAGAAGCCGTGTAGAGTGCGTGCGACTCTTTCCGAGGAAAACGCATCTGCTCTCGCCTGAGATTGTTGGCCGCCGGCTTCGCCTTTCTCTGAAGAGCTTCTTGATCTTCTCGGCCTCCAGCTCTTGGAACTGAAACTCCACCATCGTTTCTCCGAAGAGCTTCCTGATCTTCATGTCTTGGACTGGTACTGAATTAGTGGTTGCTCCGATCCTAAGACTCCAGCTCTTAGACCATTCGACCAGCTACTGGTTCCTCTGACTCTCCACGTGCAGTCAGAACCTGGGACTACATTGCTTCAAACTGTAAGCCCATCTGATAAATCCCTTTTTTCAAATATACTCATTCTGTGTATTCTGTTAATCTAGAGAACCTTGTCCAATACATTATATAAGTTTCTCTATAATATTTTTCATTTCACCTCTTGGTCTACAAAGCCTAAATATTTACTATTTGGCTCCTTACAGGAGAATTTTTCGAACCCATAGAAGTCAGTGATAGGAAAAAAGTCTTGAAATACAGTTTTTAAATTGTATTATCTTGTCAATAAAAATTTGAAGCACGCATGTCCCATATATTTAAATTTATTTAATATATATTATGTGCTAAACTACTAATGTGCACAGGCAATGTAGTTAGGACTATGAATATAAATAGGGCTACACAATCAAACTGCCTGAGTTCAAATCCTAGAACAGCCATTTTCTAGCTTTATGAAATTGGGTATGTTTCCTAAACCCCAGTTTTCACATATGAAAAATGGGGATAATAATAGCATGTGCTTAATTGGATTGTGGGAGAATTAAATTACTTAATATATGTAAAGTACTTACTACATAGTGCTAAATAAAAATTAATAATGGTATGCTTATTTTAATTCAAACACAAATAGGGGTTTTTTTTGGTAGGACTAGGGATTAAGCCCAGGGTACTCTGCCTCTGAGCTACACCCCCAGTCCTATTTTATTTTTTATTTGGAAACAGGGTCTCATTAAGTTGTGGAGGGCCTCACTAAGTTGCCGAGGCTGGCCTTAAACCTGCGATCCAACTCTCTCAGCCTCCCAAGTACTGGGATTACAAGTGTGCACTACCACAACCGGTGTGCAAATAGGAATTTAAAACAAGGAGATAATGCCATGTCCGGGGTGGGTGGTGGTGCACACCTATAATCCCAGCCTCAGCAATGGAATGAGATTCTCAGCAACCTAGCAAGACCTTGTTTCAAAACAAAAAAAGTAAAATAGGGCTGTGGGTGTAGCTCAGAGGTAGAATGCCCCTGGCTTCAATCCCCAGCACAAAAAAACAAAAATAAACCGGGCGTGGTGGTGCACACTCGTAATCGCAGTACTTGGGAGGCTGAGACCGGAGGATCTGGGTTCACGGCCAGCCTCAGCTACTTAGCGAGGCCCTCTGCAACTTAGCAAGACCCTGTTTCAAAAATAAAGACTAAAAATTAGGGCTGGGGGTGTAGCCCGGAGGTCGAATGACCCTGGGTTCAATCCTCGGTACCGCAAAAAAAAAAAAAAACCCCAAGGAGATGATAGTGAAAGTTCCTCTTGACGTCCTCATGTGGCATCTCTCATCGCCCCTAGGTTTTGCACAGAAGAGACCACTGGTGATTCAGGTGACTTTGTTAGGGGACAGAGGTAGGTGGCAGAGGAGACGGTTCATTGATTCTTAGACATAGGATGGCCTGACTTTGACAGAACAGCGAAGAGGAAGTGAAGTAAGGGCCACCTCTTTCTCCTGATCAAATACAGTGATCCGACCTTCTTTGATGGCAGTCATTTCTTGCTGTCATCAAAGAAGACATCAGCATTAGCCCAGGGAGTTTTATTAACCCAGCATTACCCAGGAAGTTGGCTCACTCACTCCACAGTCTTTCCTGAGCCCTTTCTAGGTGCCAGGGCCACAGGGGTTATAAAGATGAATCACCAACTGTGCCTGTCCTTAGGAAGCTCACGGCTGGGCAAGAGGAGACAGGAAAACAAGTGTGTGCGGCAGCTTAGGACCTGGTGGAGGAGAAAAGGGGCAAATTCTCAAACTCACTGAAATAACGTTCTTTTCAATAACATAAGCCAGCCCCCAAACAAACCCCGATTGTAGTGTCTTTCTACAGTAAACATTGGCAGGCCCTTCAAAACTAAGCTCTATTATTTTAATTAGTTTTAAATTTTTTTGGCAATTTTGAATCAATGTCAATAGAAGATACTTGGAATGGTATGCTAAGGAGCAATTTGATTGAGTTTTCTTCAAAAACTGGATTTAATAACCTTGACCTACATTTTCTGTCAAGGGGCTCAGATGTCTGCTTTTATCCTGAAAATGAAAACGTGTGGTTTGGAACCTAGTTTTTTATGGTGAGGCTGCAGTGGGGGAAATGAAAGGGTTTTCCCCACAGTACGTCTTGTTCTTGGAATCCTTTTCTCCATCCGTTCTCTCATTCACTCATTCACTGAATTGGTCAACCTGCCCTTCTGTGAACAAGCGTATGCTTCTTTTTGAAAACAACAGTTTGACCTCCACAATTAAGATTAAAGTAACTGTTGCTAGAAAAGAAGACAACTGAGCCAGGTGTGGTGGCGCACACTTGTAATCCCAGTACTTGGGAGGCTGAGACCGGAGGATCTGGGTTTGCGGTCAGCCTCAGCTACTTAGTGAGGCCCTCCGCAACTTCGTGAGACCCTGTTTCAAAATAAAGTAGAATGCCCCTGGGTTCATTCCCCAGTTCTGCAAAAAAAAAGAAAAAGAAAAAGAAAAAGAAAATAAGACAACCTCGTACCCTGGAAAATATGGCAGCCCCAAATAAGCAGAAGCTTTGCCACACTGAAGGTTTTGGGGTTTGGTTTTAGTCTTCAAAGTAATGTGTTTTTTTTTTTTCTGAAGAAAGTGCATTTATTATAGGGAAGTAATAAATAAATGGGGGAACAACCTTTTATCCATCTAGGGGCATCCTCTGCTACTATTTTGGAATATTTTCTTCTAGTACAGTTGTCCCTCCATATCTGCAGGGGATTGGTTCCAACCTCCCCCTTTGGATAACAAAATCTAAATGCTCGCCAGGCATGGTGGCGCATGCTTGTAATCCCAGTACTTTGGGAGGCGGAGACCGGAGGATCTGGGTTCGCGGCCAGCCTCAGCTCTCTCTCTCTCTCTCTCTCTCTCTCTCTCTCTCTCT
>PVJS01010507.1:0-47857 GCA_004027185.1 Glis glis | reverse complement strand
GGTTTCAAAATAAAGTATAAAAAATAGGGCCGGGGGTGTAGCGCGGAGGTAGAACGCCCCTGGGTTCAATTCCCAGTACCACAAAAAAAAAAGTTCTTCGAAAAAATCAAGAGATCAGGTCACACGTGGGGAGTACGTGTGAACATGGGGAATCAGGGTAAGGACCGGAGAGGTTGTGTACAAGCAGGTACCATAGAGATGGGGCCCCAGGCTGTTTTCATCCAGGGCTTTACCGTAGTGTGGGATGATGCTCCAGGCCATGGCAGAGGCGTAGATGCCCCCAGTCATCCAGAAGATGCCCAGCCAGCTCAGGTGTTCCCCTCGCTTCTCTCGAGATAAGAATTCCGAAAAGTAGGCAAAAACAATTGGCAGAGAGCCCCCGATGCTGCAGAAAGAAAAATGCCAGACAGAATCAAAGTATACACTAAAAACGGCCTTAATTGGAACCAAGTTATCTTATATCCCACCCTCGGGCTCGGTGGGTGTAACCCCAGAACTTGAAGGACCAGCCAGGCAGTTCCTCTCTGCATATCGGAAGCAATCTTAGAATTTTTATATATACTGACTTTTTAGCCCAACCCTAACCCTCACCCTTTCCAAGGTTCAACTTGAACACAACATCTTGGAAGTCAAGCAAATACTCCGTCCAGGGGCTGGGGAGGTGGTACTCAGGGTGGATGGAACCTTGGTGTAGGAAGGGCCAAATCAAGGTCTCAGAGTCCTACCCTATGCCAGAGATGAGTCGGCAAAAAAGGAAGGCTCCGTATCCCTGCACGAAGGAGGAGAGGGAGGCGAAGGAGGCGTTGATGGCCAGCGACATGCTGAGGACGCGCTTCCTTCCCAGTTTATCAGCCAGGCCCCCCAAGATGAAGGCCCCCGCCATCATTCCTAAGTAGACTATCATCCCTGCAAGAAGGGGAGAGGGAGAGGATGGAGAGAGAAGACAAGACATTAGAGACCATTTGGTGTTTAGAAAGCCCAATGTTTATTTTTACCCATCCAAGAAATTCTCTGTCATAGACATAAAAAAAAATTGGAATGTTACCCAGGCATAGTGTCACACATCTGTAATCCCAGTACTTGGGAGGCTGAGACAGGAGGACTGCAGATTCAAGGTCAGCCTCAGCAATGTAGGGAGACTCTCAGCTACTTAGCAAGACCCTGTTTCAAAATAAAAAATGAAAAGTGCTAGGGGTATAGCTTAGAGGTAGAATGGCCTCTGGGTTCAATCTCCAATACCCCCCCATAAAAATGAATTTGACAAGATATTCATGGCAAGTTAGCAATTCTCTACAACTGTGACTTTTGACAAATGTTAGTCCCCAAAAATAGCCTCACTGGGTTTATGTATATGTACACATACCAACATAATCAGCTGAAACTGGGATACCTGGACCTTCCTTAAAGAGTATTCTTTTGGATGAACAATCCACAGACAAGGGGAATGGTGTAATTTTACTTTTAATCAAGAAAAGTGTTTGTACTAAAAAAAAATAGTCCCCACCTGAAGGGTGTTGTTTAAGGAGAGAATTACCAGGGTAAAGTGTGACAACACAGGTATGGAAAAAGTTGGGAAGGAAGATGGTACAAGTGAAAAAATAGTTGCCAATAGGGAGAGCCAGATATCTTATTACACACCCAGCTACAATCAATGTCCAGCCCTCTTAGGGGAACGTGGCATAGTTTATAAACAATGTGAGATAAGTATTCAATTTCATTCTTCTGCCTGTGGATATCCAGTGTTCCCAGCACCATTCATTGAAGGAACTGTCCTCTCCCCCATTGTGTTTTCTTGGTATAATTAACCATACATCAATTGACCATAAATTTGTAGATTTGTTTCTGGGTTCTCTATTCTGCTTTAGTCGTCTCCATGTTAGTATGCCAGTTCCATGCTGTTTTAATTATTATAGCTTTGAAGCATATTTGAAATCAGATACTGCCATTGGATTTGTTCTGTGAGCTCAAGATTGGTTTTACTATATTACTATTTACTATCTTTTGTAATTTCATACAAATTTTAGGATTTTTTTTTCTACTGTGAAAATTGTCATTGGAATTTTGATAGGGATTGCACTATTGATCATTTTGGGTAATGTGAATATTTTAACAATACTGATTCTACTAATCTATAAGCATGGGGTATTGTTCCATTTAGCTGTATCTTCTTCAATTTCTTTCATCAATGCTTTATAGTTCTCAGTGTACAGATTTTTTGTTTCCTTGGTTAAATTTATTCCTAAGTATTTTTGATGCTATTATAAATGACATTGTTTCCTTGATCCCTTTATCAGACAGTTATTGTAAGTATATAGATACACTACTAATTTTGGCATGTCAGTTTCCTTTCCTGAGACTTTAATGAGTTTATTAGTTTTAATAGAGCTGGAGGTGGTGGTGCACACCTGTAATTCCAGCAACTTGGGAGGCTGAGGCAGAAGGATCACAAGTTCAAGGCTACCCAGGCAACTTAGCAAGACTCAGTCTTAAAATTTTAAAAAGAGCCATAGCCATAGCTAAGTTGTAGAGTGCCCATGGGTTCAATATCCAGTACCAAAAAAAGAAAAAGGTGGGGGTTTTTTTGTAAAGTCTAAAGTTTTCTGGACATAAAATGATGTCATCTGCCAACAGAGAAGATTTTACTTCTTCCTTTCTGAATTGAATGCCTGTTATTTCTTTTTCTTGTCTAATTGCTCTGTCTTAGAAGTTCCAGTACTGTGTTCTATAGAAGTAGAAAGAGTGGGCCGGGCGTGGTGGCGCACGCTTGTAATCCCAGTACTTTGGGAGGTGGAGACCAGAGGATCCAGGTTCGTGGCCAGCCTCAGCTCGCTCGCTCTTGCTCTCTCTCTCTCTCTCTCTCTCTCTCTTTTTCTCTACTTAGCGAGGCCCTCCGCAAGTTCGTGAGACCCAGTTTCAAAATAAAGGATAAAAAATAGGGCTGGGGGGTGTAGCTCGGAGGTAGAGCACCCCTGGGTTCAATCCCCAGTACCACAAAAAAAAGTACATTCTCAAAAATAGAAAGAGTGGATTATCCTTACCTTGTTCTTGATCTAAAAAGAATTTTTTTCAACTTTTCAATTTTTTTTCAACTTTTCATCAGAATGTGATGTTAGTTCTTAGATTGTCATAAATTGTTTTTATTGTGTGGAGGTACAATTCTTTTATACCTGATTTATAGTTTTTGTCATGAAAGGATGTTTAATTTGTTAAATGGCTTTTTCCGCATCTTGAGATTGTCATATGATTTTTATCCCTCATTCTGTTAATGTGGTGTACAGTGTTTATTGATTTGCATTTGTCGAACCATGCTTGCATCTCAGAGATAAATTCCAATTGATCCTGGCGCATGATTCTTTTGATGTGTTGTTGAATTTTATTTGAGGATTTCTGCATCTTTGTTAATTGGGGGTATTGACCTCGAATTATTTTTCTTTGTGGTATCCTTGCCTGATTTTGGTATCAGGGTAATGCTGGTCCTGTAAAATAAATTTGGAAGTGTCTCCTCCTCCTCCTCAATTTTTTGGAAGAGTTTGAGAGGAATCTTCCCTAATTCTTTTTTTTTTTTTTTTTTTTTTTGGCAGAATTCACCAGTGAAGCCATCTGGTCCTGGACTTTACTTTGTTGAGAGGTTTTTGATTACTGATTCAATCTTCTTACTCATTTTTGGTTGTTCTGATTTTTTTATTTCTTCATGATTCTGTCTTGGCAAGTTGTATGTTTTTGGGAATTTATCCATTTCTTCTGGTTTATCCAATTTGTTGCTGTATAATTGTTCCTATTAGTCTCTTATGATCCTTTGTATTTCTGTGTTATCAGTTGTACTATCTCCTCTTTCATTTCTGATTTTGTTTGTCTTCTCTCTTCTTAGTTTAACTAAAAGTTTGTCAATATTGTTTGTCTTTTCAAAAAACCAACTTGTGCTTTAACTATTGCTAACTATTTACTAATCTTTGTAGATATGAACTGGTCAGATTTCTTAGTTCTATGCTAGATTATTCTTCCTTTGCTCAACTCCAGAGCTGCTTTCTAAATGGGGAATGGTTCTTTCCTTTGAAAAAGATAAACAATAAAATGTATGATCATCACCAACTGATAAAAAAACTACCTCAATAAAGGTATATGTCAGGCATTATTAAAACACAAAGAAGGAGCACAGCTTGGGTCTACCACTCTCAATGTGGGAGGCTTCCGAGAGAGATGTGGACCTGTTCCCGAAGGACAAACAAAACTTAGATTTCCATTTGGTGGTTGCGGGAGCGCATTAAAGACAGTGGCAGATGGCGCATGCAGAGACAGGAAGACCTGAAGAAAGCCTGGTATGTGTGGCCAACTACTAGAAGGTAGTTCCGTGTGCATAAAGCACAGTTCATGTGGGGGGAACTGATGAGGGATTGAGGCTGAGGTGAGGGACAGAGGGCAGATCATAAAATGCTGTGTGTGAGAGTGAAAGAGAGAGAACATGCACATCTATAGCCTCACAGGTGTGTGGTTGTGTGTGTGCAAAGGGGTGCTTGCATGCATCCATGTGGGCCCCTACATCAGAGGGAGAGAAAAGAGGGAGTCAGAGGAGTGTCCTAGAGACTGGCTGAGAACCAATCTCTACTCCATACCCTGGCCCCAACTTAGAGAAAAACCACAAGCATCCAATAAAAGTTTATTCTCCTTTTACTTCCATAAAGCAATCTTCAACATTTCTCAAATTTTTTTCTTTGAGAGGTAAAAGCCACCCTTCCAACCCATTTTTTATTTTTTATCTTGAAACAAAGTCTTGCTAAGTTGCCAAGGCTGGCCTCAAACCTGCAATCCTCCTGTTTTAACCTCCCAAATACTGGGATTACAGGCGTATATCACTGTGCCTGGCTTAGATTCTCCTTTTAGACCCTGACTTTGGCAACTGCTCCCTGCCAGGCTCTGCTAATAGGGTACCAGAGGGAGGTTCCGAGGGAGGAGATGGAAGAAAGGACTTGTGCTTTCTGTTCCTGCTAAACCTCGTGGAGAATTACTTCTTCACCCTGGCGGCAGCAGTGCCTTTCTGTGGGAGCAGCTGAATCCAATTAACAGGAGCCGCATCGCACTCCACCCTCCATCCACACCAGGCGAGCCAGCCAGTGCCCCCTCTTCTGCGATCCGAGCTGCAGCTCCATGGGGCCCCTGCTCCCAGCGGCTAAGTTGTAATAATTCCAATCCCTTCTCCTTATTTCTGCAGCCCCAGGTGTGATAGCAGCTCCCTACCTTCACCTCAGTGATACTTTAAAAAAAAATATTTCACTTCCCCCGTTAATCATTTTTAAATCAAAGTCTCTCTCTCTCTCTCTCTGTCGTTGATATGATTCCTGCCTCCTGACCCTTCTCCGACTGATCTAGGCACACAGGCAAAATGGCAAACTTTACAAATCAGACGCTGAATGCAAGCCCTCAGCTTTAGCAGATGAAGAGGTCGAACCCTAAGAAGGTCAGTGACTTGCCCAGAACCCCGACGCTGGCGGAGAGTCTGCTGTCACTGTGTCCCTGGCCTTCCAGCTCCAAGCCTGGTACTTTCGCTAGCAACCCCCCCCCCATCCACGGCAGCACAGGGCCTAGAAGGAGCAAGTGCTGTCTTTAGGGGCTAGAAAAGGAGGAGCGGGAGAAAAATGAGCCTATCCTCCAGGGAAGGGAAATGGAAAATTAACGATGCCTCTGGAATGGCTGTGCTATTAAACTCATTTAAAATCTGTCATCTGCAGAAGAAATTAAGACAATAAATTTGGAAAATTAGAGCGCAATGGAGTTATCAAAAAATTACATGAAGCTGATGAGGGACTAGTTAGAAAGCTAGAAACTCTACCATCCTTCAATCTCACTCAACGAGCCGGGCGGCGTATTAGGGAATGTCCCCCAATACACTGAGATTTGTAAGGAAATTAAAAATTGTGATTGTTACTTGCAGAGCAGAGGGGGAAAAGATGAAGGGAAGGGAGATTGTGGAGGTTCAGGGAAGAGTGTGTGTGTGTGTGTGTGTGTGTGTGTGTGTGTGTGACTGGGGATTGAACCCAGGAGCACTTTACCACTGAGCTACATCCCCCAGCCCTTTTGATTTTATTTTGAGACAGGGTCTCACTAAGTTGCTGAGGCTGGCCTCGAACTTGCAACCCTCCTATCTCAGCCTCCCAAGTCACTGGGTTATAGGCATGGACCACTGCATGTGGGAAAGGTTTTTAATTGGTGATACACAACAAAGGAAATGGAAGAGGAAGGAGCCCACGCTGATAGGCCCCATGAAAGGAAGAGTCCAGTCTTGAAACAGTGAATCTTGGGCGGGGTCCTGGCTCCTTGATGACCAGCAGCGTGACCATGGCAACCCGCTCAGCCTCCCAGACCATTCTTACCTCTTTGTCAAAGCCAGACAATAGCACTCATCTTGCAGAGTTGTTAGGATTACACAGAAGAGTGCGTTGCGAGTGTGGAGCAGGGTGCCTGGCACAGCGGTAAATACACAAACAAGAACACTTGCTGGTGCTATTAGTGGTACCGCTTGGAATTGTCTGTGGCCTTAGAAAGCCACAGGCCCAGAAAGATGAAATGAGATGGTGGTGTTTTAAAAATCAAACCAACCACATATTAAAGGAATCTGAGGAAAGAGGGTAGAGAATAGCAGAAGAAACTTATTTTTAGTAGTATGCCCTTTAAATAGACCTCCCTCTCTCCCTACCTGGAGAAGGAGTCTGGTTCCAATAAAAAAAGCTTTCTTTGATTAAAATATTTTTCAAGTTTTCTTTAACAAGACTTTCAGGGAGTTTTTTTCCTAACTTTTATATTTCTTAAGTTTTCAAATTAAATGTTATCTCCTTTGAGAGGCAGCCCCAATGCTCCAAACCAGGCTTCATCAAAAGTTTTTCTGTAAAGGGCCAAAGAGTAAATACTTTACTTGTAAACAATCTCCTTTTATACCTCCTATGGCCTCTGTCACAGCTTTATCTTCTTCTTCCTTTTTAAATTTACAACCCTTTATACCAAAAAGCACTTGGGAGGTATAAGTTCTAGTATTCTACAGCACAGGGGGGTGACTATAGTTTACAGCAATTTATTGTTTCTTTTATAAAGAATTAAATTTTATAAAGGCAGGAATCCAAAGGTTCTCAATACAAAGAAGTGATAAATATTTAATGAGAAGAAATTAACTATCCTAATTTGATCATTATCCATATGTACATATTGGATTATCACATTGTACCCCATAAATATATACAATTATTGGGTCAATTAAAAATGTTTTAAGCTGGGCATGGTGGTGCACACTTGTAATCCCAGTACTTGGGAGGCTGAGACCGGAGGATCTGGGTTCGCGGCCAGCCTCAGCTATTTAGTGAGGCCTCTGCAACTTAGTGAGACCCTGTTTCAAAATAAAGAATTAAAAAAATAGGGCTGGGGGTGTAGCCCGGAGGTAGAATGCCCGTGGGTTCAATCCCTGGTACCGCAAAAAAAAGAATGTTTTAAAAGAAAAAATTGACAATCCTTTAAATGTATAAAAATAAAAATGGGTTGCAGTGGGCCATAGTTTTCTGACCCCTGTTCCAAACAAAATCTGGTCGTCCATGCTCATTTTCTGCAGCATACTGATCCCTTCCTTTATATCACACATCTCTACCTGCTACTAGATATCTATTGGCTCACCACTTGTCAAACCCCGTTGACTGTCCCTCCTGGAGTAGGGGACAGCGTTGGTTCTGAGTAGAGTTCCCTATTGTGTGTTTTGCACTTAGTAGAGTAGGCACATAGTAGGTGCTGCATTCATATTTATCCAATAAAAAATAAAATAACATAAAAATTTCATATCCACTATAGAAAAATCTGAAAAGTACCCCCATATGTATAAAGTCAAGGCAAAAACTATGCATGATGTCATCACTGATAGTCATTATTAGCATGCTTAATTTTGTATTTGCTTGTTTACAGCTTCATACTGTATTTTTTCAGTTGAGAACATTCTGGAAGTTTCATATTGGAAACTTCCAGACTGAAACATATTGGAAGTTTCAGTCTGGTTTTTCCACTTCATCAGTAACTCAGCAAAGGACATCTTTGTTCATACATCCTTGTCTGTGCTTCTAGTGATTTGTTCAAAATAGATTCTAAGAAATGGAGCTCAAAGTGGGTCCACAACTCTGTGGTTTCTGGATGCAATGTCGAATTCCTTCCAGAGAGCTAGCACGTATCACAAACTTCTCGGCAGCTTGCAATGACTTTCTTTCCACACAGACAGGACACCTCCTCCCTGCGCCAGAGGCAGCGGGATGAGGAGATGCACCATCAGCTTGCACCAGCTTAGAGAGGTTATGCAAACAAAGAGGCCCCTGCATGGATGATCATCTTTATATAGCAATTAACCAAGGACAAAGAAGCCATTTCTAGCCTTTTTTTGCTTGAACACATAGAAATTAAATGCATTAATTATCCTGGGAGGATTCTGAGCTCTCTTTTCCTGCAACAGCTCAAATATTTATTTGACTGTATGCTTACGCTTGGCAGAGATAAAATTCAGCATCTCCCAACTAGACTATCTCCTTCCAGCTATCATTTCTTTTTTTTTTTTTTTTTTTTTTTTTGCGGTACCGGAGATTGAACCCAGGGGCATTCTACCTCCAAGCTACACCCCCAGCCCTATTTTTTATACTTTAGTTTGAAACCAGGTCTCACAAAGTTGCAGAAGCCTAAGTAGCTGAGGCTGGCCACAAACCCGGATCCTCCGGTCTCCGCCTCCCAAGTACTGGGATTACAAGCGTGCGCCATCACACCCAGCCTTCCAGCTATCATTTCTAATAAACAATTCCTGATGACATCCTTCCATTTCTTTATTATTGGACAACTTACACTTTCTCGAAGGGTAATAGTCTCTTAGATTAGGGTATAGGATTCACAGACCCATACGGTAGAAAATATGATAAAGTTTAACACATTTGGGAATCCCCTAGAGGAGTCTCACTTGGATGTCAAATCACAGAAGAGCATCAGGGTATCTCTCTGCACACCCTGTGGAATCAGATGCGTTGGGTAAGTGGGGCGGGTTCTGTATTTATATGACCTCTAAACGCTTGGGAACTTCATGATGAGTAAATACCTTCTATGGAGTCTAAGTACTTAGCACAGAAAAGAAGTTTGGTTTTACCGTGTTTTCTAGTAGAAATCACTCTGGAATCACATGTTGAACTTTTCTAGTACTTTCTGTGTCCAATAAACTCAAGTAAATGAATATTTGGAAGTGGGTTAACTTTCCCAGTCTATTGGAAGTTGGAACTCTTTCCTAAATGTCACATAAGATATTTGGAAACAAGTTGGGTGTGATGGTGCCCACTTGTAATTCCACTATTTGGGAGGCCGAGACAGGAAGATTGCAGGTTCAGCAACAATTTAGTGAGGCCCTCTATAATTGAGTGAGACCCTGTTTCAAAATAAAAAATAAAATAGGGCTGGGGGTCTATCTCAGAGGTAGAATGCCCCGGGTTCAATCCCCCATTCCACAACATATATATATGCAACAGAGACGAGATTAAGGACTTAGCACTGAAATACTCCAATGTTTAAAGGTCAGGAAACTGAAGCAAACCCAGCAATGGAGAGCAGCCAGTGGGGAAGCGAGAAAATAAGAGAGAGTGGTCGACTAGAAGTCCCACAAAAAACAAAAACAACAACAACAAATATATATATATTGGAAACAGATGTGTAGAGGAGAAAGGAAAGAACAAAGAGACTAGCATTTGCATAGTCCCTGCCATGTTGCTAGAGACTTTGCTAAATGATACATAAATTTCAATTTCTCATTCCAACCTCGATCAATTGCTATATACATTTCAATTTCTCATTCCAACCTTAATATCTTCATTTCACAGAAGAGAAACCCAAGGTTAAGAATTTTCCTCTCTGCCCCTAGTTAGTAAAAATATGTAAGTAAAGTTTTCAACATCCGATGGAAGAATCCAAGTTCACAGTTGGGTGATTCACCAGTGTTCTTGTTCCTATCTTTGCATGGCTGGCTCCTTCTCGTACTTCAAGCCCAAGCTCCGAGAGCCTTCCCTAACTATCCATCCACATCACCCTCTCCCTTCAACAAGAGGACGCACAAAGACCAGTTAGGAGTCAGTCCATGTGCTCCAAGCGAGTGATGCGACATCATGGTCCAGGACGGTAGCAGTCAAAGTGGCTGGATTTTGGATACAGGTCAAAGGTAAGATGGAAAGGAGAGGAGTGATCGAAAGGAAAGATGGCATTTAAAGCAGAGGCTAATGAGATCTCCAAAGGAGTGGGAGGCAACAGAGATGAGATTAAGGACTTAGCACTGAAATACTCCAATGTTTAAAGGTCAGGAAACTGAAGCAAACCCAGCAATGGAGAGCGGCCAATGGGGAAGTGAGAAAATAAGAGAGAGTGGTCGACTAGAAGTCCCACAAAGAAGGTGTCTCGAGGAGAGGGCGTGGTCAGCTGCTACAGCTGCTGTGAATGGGTCAGGACAGCTGAGGACTAAGATCTGACCACTGGACTGAGCAAGTAGAGGCCATGATGGTCTAGGCAAGAACAGTTTGGAAGAGGTAGGAACTGAATCCTCCCCAAAGTGGGTTTGGTGAGAAAGCAAAATGGGAAATTGGATTCAGTGAATGTTACTCCTTAAAGAGTTATTGAATAAAGTGAATAAATAAAAAACATACAAATTCAAATTTATTGCATCTTTATGATGTGACAGAGACTAGTGAGCCTTTCATCGTTTAATGAAGTAGGTACTAATAATATCTTAATTTTAGAGATTAAGAAACCAAAGTTTACCAGGCATAGTGACACATGCCCATAATCCCAATACTTGGGAGGCTGAGACAGGAGTATTGCGGGTTTGAGACCAGCCTCAGCAACCTAGTGAGACCTTGTCTCAAAAAACCTTTAAGAAAGGGCTGGGGGTATGGGTTGGAGGTAAAATGCCCCTGGGTTCAATCCCCAATATTAAAAAAATAAAGGAAAGAAAACAAGGTTCTGAGAGTTTAAGTGACTTATATAAGATGGTTAGTGGTATAGCCAAGTTATGAAGTCAAGTCTACCTCTAAAAAGTGTGTACATGTGGTAGACTCTGTGGGTCACATCCCCAGCAGCCTTTTTCTCTCTTTGTCCTTGTTAGGGGAAACTTGTTTTTGATTCAGGTGTTAAAATGTGTTCAGATAAATTGCCCCCCCCAAAAAACCTCAACCCTAGGGAATAAGTCATAGTTAATTTAAGATAGCCATCTTCAGCCAATTCTTCTTGCCTGTGATTAATCCATGGAGGACAATACAATATGTAAAGACATCGCCCAGAAGCTTCTGGAAACATTTTCCTCCTAATTAAAGATTAGGCCAGCTGGGGGGGGGGCACCAAGTGCTGTGTGCATGTATGACTGTCAACATGATTTACATTATGATGTGAGACTATAATGCACCAATAAAAGCATATAAAAAAAGATTAGACCTGTAGAAGAGGTACTTTCTTGCCACCGTTCCCCTTCCTCACTACTTAGAAAGCCATTACAGAAGGATGGAGAGCTTAGGGCTATGGTGGCCGTAAGGTTTTGTGACCTTAAGGAAAAAGTAAAGATAATCACAGAGGTGCCAGCCTCCTGCCCCAACATCAGGGGGCCATTGAACCAACCCTGGGACCACCTACTTGAGAATTCTTGATCAGTAAATAATAAATATCCTTATGATCCAGCAGCCAAATGCCTTCTGATGCACATAACTGTCTCCTAAAAAGAGAAATCATGCAGATAAAAGATCATCCAATTGATTTCTATAGTCATTCCTCAAGAGCAAAAGCAACATGACTTGGTAGGGACAAAAGGACTCTGTGGCAATAGACAGGAGTCCCGGCTCCTGGACTCTGAGCATGTGAACTTGCCCAGCTGCTCCTTCCTTAAAGCCTGCTAGAAGTTCTCCATCCCTCTCACTTCTAATAGCAGAAGGTTCCATAATATTGTCATCCATGTCTTGTGTTTTATAATCTACCATCACACTTCCATTCAAGGGTCTTTCCTTGCCAAGATCGCAGGGAAGATGAAGCAGAGAGGCTAAGGGAAGGAGAGATTTCTTTGGGCTATTTTCTGCACATCCCCAGTCGAGATGAATGTGTGCCTCCGAGTCAGCAAAAGTTCCAGTCATGAAACAGAAAATGCTCACTGTGCACATCTGAGCAGCCTGGGCCAGCCCGCGAGGAGAGGAAGGTGTTCGCATGGGGCATGTCAAAGGCTATTCCATTTCCAGGCCCATCTATCTCGCCCCCCTCTCCCTCCTCCCCTGCTAATATCTGTGACATTCAAGCTTCCTTCTCTGGAAACAAAATCAATACTTTTGCAAAGTGAGAATCAGCTTACCTGGGCTTGTACTGCTCCAGGTTTATAAATAAAGAAGGATTTCACACCCGCTGGCCTACAAAGGAACATTCTAGCTATGTAGTCACGAACTCCACCTGGGACCTGAATATTCTCTGATGCGGTTCCTGGTGGAGCTGGGGCTGGGGGAGTCTTTGTGCCTCTGCTTCTCTGTTCTATACATGGTGGCAGGTCGTGCCTTGTTCGCTTTGCACGGCCTGACTGAGGAGGATGGCGGTGCTGCTCTTCAGCTTTCTGGACAACCTATTCTGGGTGCATGATGATCTGTGCCTCAGGGATCTCTGTGGTCCCCTGCAGTTTCCCTGGCCTTTGTCATCCAGCTGCCCGCAGAGACGGGCCGTCACTGATTCTGGCACTCTGTGGGAGGCCCAGCACCTATTTACATTTATAACTTATTGGAATGATACATTTTGCATAAAAGGTTGTTTAAGGTTAAATACATCATGGGCATCTAGGAAAGTCTTCCACAGATGGTACAGTTAGACAGAACCAGTTTCAAATCCCAGACCTGTCACTGACTAGTTGTGACAAGTTACTTTAACCTCTCAGAGCCTACATTTTCTCATCTACAATGGTGAAAATAATGTTTACCTTGCAGGTTGTAATAAGGAATAGAAATGTCATGTATAAAATACCTAGTACAGAATGGATGCAAGGAAAGAGCTTATCAAATTATAATCCTTGGTGGTGGTGGTATAATTATTATCATTTGCTTTTAAATTAAAAGAAAAGTAAGAGAGGTTGTGCCAGGCACTGGGAAATTACTGACGCTTTAGCATCGGTTCCTTGTGCTTTCTAGGAAGAAATCTGTGCATGATAAAATCAACCTTCCAACCTCATTAGTACAAAGTAACCCATAGCGAAGATGAATGGCAATGAGTGGAGCAGAGGACAAAGAAACACCACTGGGAACCAGGTCCAGCATTCATCACTTAAAGTCTCCAAGCAGCACTTCCTCACCATGGGAACTGGGGATTAACACTCTGCCCACCTCGCGGGGTCAATCAAAGATCAAATAAGAGGGTCCAGGGAAACTGCTGAAAATCTGTGAAGCACTGTGCATGACTTTCAGGTGCAGTTCCATTTTATTATGCTAACCAAGATCCATGAACATATAAACCATCATTGCAAACCCAAGAAGGAAGCCGCTTGGGGACAGTTTCTGCCCCTTATATAGTACCATAAGCAAAACCCTGACATCTCTGCAGCTCCTACAGGCACAGAGTCTCTGTGTAAACTACCTGGTTCTCTACACAATCGAATCACTATATGCCATGACTCACCTACAGAGATCAGACTTCTTTATTCTAGAGCTAGGTCTTCTGTATTCCATGCCCCCTCTTCTTTTTTTGGGGGGAAGGAGGGTATTGGGCCAGGGGCATTCTACTTCCATGCTACACACCTGGCCATATTTTTATATTTTATTTTGGAACAGGGTCTCACTAAGTTGCAGAGGACCTTGCTAAGTTGTTGAGGCTGGCCTCAAACCTGCTACCCTCCTGTCTCAGCCTCCCAAGTACTGGGATTACAGGCGTGTGCCACCATGCCAGGCCAGGTCTGTAGTTTCAACAGCTTCTCTGGTGATTCTAATGAGCCGTTGGGGCTGAGAACACTCCTCTAGAGCAGTGGTTCTCAATTGGAAGTGATTCTTCCCCTGCCCCCCCCCAGGGATATTTGCCACTATCTGGTGACATTTGGCACTATCTGGTGACATTTTGGGTTGTTACAAGTGGAAGCAAGGCACTATGGGTATCTAGTGGGTAGAGGCCAGGGATGACGTTAAGAATCCTACAATGCGTAAGATAGCTCCTTTAAACAAGGAATTTTCCAGCCTAGAATGTCAGAATACTGGTTCAAAAGAAAGCCAGTGAGCAGGTGTGGTGGCGCATACTTGTAATCCCAGTACTTGGGAGACTGAGACCAGAGGATCCAGGTTCGCGGCCAGCCTCAGCTACTTAGTGAGGCCCTCTGCAACTTCGTGAGACCCTGTTTCGAAATAAAGAATAAAAAAAAATAGGGCTGGGTGTGTAGCTCAGAGGTAGAATGCCCCTGGGTCCAATCCCCAGTACCAAAAAAAAAAAAAAAAAAAAAAAGCCTGTGAATGATTGGACTACACAGAAGTCTCAGCAATATTTCTGGTCACATCTGCCCTCTCCCCATCAGGAAATGGAATCCTTTCCCCCAGCCTTGAAATTGAGCAGGTCTCTATGACTGCATGGACACAGAAAATGCAAGGAAATAACGCTGCTTGACCCTGAGACTAGGTTGTGAAAGACAATAGAGTTTCTGTTGTCTCTTCTCTCAGGGCAGGCACCTGGGAAGCCCTGAACCGACAAGTATGAAGTCTAGCTCCTCTGAAGGTGCCATGTTGGAAAGCTCACGTGGAGAGACCAGATAGTCACAGAGAGACTCCCCGCTCTCTTTGTTCCCAGGATGGGCACCCGAGTGTGAGTGAGCCTTCTGAGAATTCAAGCTTCCCTCTTCCAGCTGCCCTGGTGGCATGGAGTGGAGCAGGGACCAAGTGTCACCTGGACCAGAGACTCATGAGCAAGTAAGCCACATGGAGGTTTGGGTTCTATAGGGAGTGTATATTTGTTTGTATGATATGCAACAATAGATTTCTAAATCAAAATCCATTATGATTCTGTAAAGGATCCACATCTGAACCCCCTTGATTGGGCCACCAGAATTTCGTGCTAGCATACACTCATACAGAGCACACGACTTATATATTTCCAGCTCAGACCCAACCCTGCAACTTCCACCTCCATTCCCAGTAAATATTCCAGTTTACTTAAGATTCTGCCATTCATGCCTGATGTATTTTCCATGGTCTGTAGGTCATATTTTCAAACCTGTGAATTAAGAGCCTTCTGAGTCTCTGTTATCCTTGGTCCTTGGGAAAGTTTTCCACAGTGGAAGCAAATATAAACATAAATATAGAATTATCAATCTAAGTAAATAGTGCATTTCATTCCAGTAATTAGTAAAGCAATAGTTACCAAACATCTTTTATTTATAGGATCTTCCAGGAGTGTGTAGTATGTATATAACTGTGGAGGAAAAAAAAAAACACTCCATAAAGCCTTTGAAAGTTCCATTGCCAAAAAAAGATGTTCTGCTTGCAAAGGAGACAGAATGCACCAAGACATCTCTGAGTTAATACGAGGGAGAAACTGGAGCATCAGGTTTTGTAGTTAGTTCAGAATCGCAGGCTGAGTATTGACTGGGTACCTACTGTGCAGATCCTGCGCTGGACAGTTGGTGTGGGTGATTTCGTTTCATTCTCCCCAAACCCTGAAAGCCAGGAATCAATCAATCTCAATCTATCTATCTATCTATCTATCTATCCATCTATCTATCATCATCATCCATCTATCTATCTCCCCCTACCCCACTTCCTTGCAGACATGGGTCTTTACTGCCAGTAAAACTAAAATCTATACACACAAGCCTCAATATCTTTGATTTCATCTTGATCAACGTCTGAGTAATAACCCAGGAACTGTAAGTTTCAACCAGAAGTGATCGATTTGAAATTGTTGACGGAGCACTTTTGAGTCTGAGGTCGTAAGCTATCCTTTGATGTAGGAATAAGATAAAAGGCACAGAAACAAAATAGCTGCAGACGGGTGAGGAAAGTGTCTCACTCTAAACTAAATCCATACTTAATCTTTATCCTCCACCATAAAAGTAAGTGTTTTGTTTTTAAGAAGATCTCCTTTTGGGGTTTGTTTGTTTTTAACTCCAATGGTTAAATGTGAAATAACTCTTGTGAGCCCACAACACATGGTTTTGGGGGGGGGTTGGTTATCAGGTTGGTTGTACAGGAAATTTTTAAATTCATTTTATGTTAGTTACAGAAAATTTATTCAACAGCTCTGTAACAATCAATATTCTGACCATGAATTCACTGCTTTTAAAAGAAACACAACTGGCTATATAAAAATGTAAATTTCTTTTCTTCCTTTTAATCGTTTGCAGTTCTGGGGGTTGAACCCAATGCCTTCTGTGTACTAGTAAGTTCAATACCACCGAGCCATTTCCCCAGCCCTTTGTATTTTATTTGGAGACAGCATCTTGCTAAGTCATGGAGGCTGGCCTTGAACCTGCCATCCTCCTGCCTCAGCTTCATGAGTAGCTGAGATTATAGGTGTGCACCATCTCACTTGGCTTAGAAATGCAAATTTCTCTAATATAAGAGGGGCTTTCTTCCTTCCATAAATTTTGCTAGAAAATTATCATGTTCTAGAAGAACTATTTTTAAGCCTTATGCTAAAAATCTCAATTTTTAAAAATACTCAGATAGCATCTCCAACCTCTAGTCTCTGTTCCCAGCAATCCCTCCTTTGTCAGTGCAGGGATTCTGCCAGCCATTAAGTATGTCTATTCAAATTATGAATTGCAGAACTGAAAGAACCACAAGTCCCCAAACATACTGGGCCTCGGTAAGATGGACCTGAGCTAAACCTCCATTGACCACTGGCCTCCATAGCTGCTAACCCAGAGAGAGGTTTTGGATCTCCTGGAATTGGTATCAGTTCAGAACCAACGTCCATTAGTTCCCAAAAGGTCCCATTATTTTCCCCAATGCATAGTCATCCTGGTAAAAGGTTGTAGATCCCTGCAGACACCCTGCAAGGCTAGGAATTTGATTGACACTACAGTTTAGCCACTCACAAGACAAGCTTCTGGGTCTGATGTTCAATAACTTTGTGGGAAACAGTCTCTTTCAGGGCAGACACAGAAGCATTCAGGTCATTTATGCAGCACCTGAGCAGGGAATTTAAAGTGCTGAACCCATCCTTTGCCTTCCCCTGTTGTCCAGAGCACCAGGAGCAAGCAGCCAATCCTGTGTGCTCATCAGTCGGACAGAAATGCTTAAAGGCATACACATGGTTGCCCAGATCCTCGTCTCTTACAAGTGTATGAATAGGAGTATACAATGATGATATTTTATGAAATTTCCATTGTATACCATACCACAAACTATCACTTTTCTCTTTACTACTACAAATAAAATCAATAGTGTCTTTAAATCTAATTGGGTTAGCATGCCTGCAATTTCAGCTACTCAGGAGGCTGAGGCAAGAGAATCATAAGTCTGAGGCCAGCTTGGGCAATTTAGGGAGACCCTGTCTCAAAATAAAAAATTGAAAAGGCTGGGGATAGAGCTCAAAGGTAGAGCACTTGCCTAGCATGTACAAAGCCCTCAGCACCCCAAAAAAGAAAAACTCTAATCAGATTAGAGAACCGATTCCAGAAACCTCAGAACCAATTCAGAAAACTGAGCCTTCATAGTCTGTTCCCCTAGAACCACCCCCAGTACCAATATCACTGGGGGAGAGTGATCATCCTCACCACAGGTACCATCTTATTACTCCCTTCTGCAAAGACAATCCATAGCTCCCCTTTGCCTGTGAAAGCAGGTCCACGGCCCTCCAGGTGGCAGTCAGAAAGGGAGCCCTTAGCTTCCATCCCATTCTAAAAAATCCTATATCCTAAAAGCAACAAATAAGAACAAATGAAATAAAGCAAACACATAAAGGAATATATAAAAATTCCTAGCAGTAGATTTCCCCGTCATGATTAAACACTATTTATTGAGTACAAAAATTAGTGCCAGGCATTGGAACATAGAGTGACTCCTCCCTTCAGGAACTGACATGCTGAATTCAGAGCTAAGGAAAAAGTAGCTCATGAATCAAATATTCTGCCCTGAGGCTGGACTAGCATTTGCATAGAAAACAATTAAAAGATCATTTTTCACAACAGCAGAGAAATACAACCATCTCTGAGAGACACTACAAAAACTCAACTCATAATTTACACTAATGATTTTCCCCATCTGACATTACTCTCTGTCCTCCCTATAGCTGGCACAGATCCCAAACCCCAAGGGTCCCCTATTGGGCTCTGAATCACTGTCTGAAGCACAGGATGCTCCGAGTCTTCCCACTACAGATGGTAAGAAAAACTAACAGCCAAAAAAGTACACGCTAGACCCTTCCAGGAAATCGACACTCTGCAGGCAAACATGCCTGAGAGAGGGGCTCTCTCTTAATCAGCATAAAGGTGGGAATATCCCACCATCACAGGTAAAGAGTGTGTTTACAGTTATGGGAAAACTTGGGTGTCAATTTATCAAATGCAGGCAGAGGCCGATGCTGTTGGTCTGTCTTAGTGTCATTCATATTAAGTGTCATCCTGGCAGAAGAAAATAATCCTCTGAGCGGCTAATAATTCAATGTCATTGGGAAGAACCAAATGGTTTATCATGCCAGATAACCCTGAGCTTCCTACCTTTCAAGTCGTTTCTTTGGGTGATTTTTTTTTTTTGCCAATATCCTGAAAATGCATAAATACTCCCTTGAAAGGTGGTTAAAAGAAATGTGGATTCATTCATCAGTCACCTGGAGTCACAGAGTTTCAGAAGGAAGACTTCAGATCAGCCCAAAGTCACACATAAACATTCAACAAAAGAGAGGATGCAAAAACCAGTCACCTATTGGGAGGCTGAGACAGGAGGATCACAGGTTCCAAGTCAGCCTCAGCAACTTATCGAGGTCCTCAGCAACCTAGTAAGACTGTTTCAAAATAAAAAATAAAACAGGGCTTGGGGTGTAGCTCAGAAGTAGACTGCCCCTGGGTTCAAATCAACTAACTCTAAAACCTCCCCTCCTCAGACTCTATTGTTTACATGTCTTTGTTGCTTTCTTATCTGAAAAAAATTGGTAAGATTGAATGTTGTACTGTACAATTGTATTATTCTGTTTTATATTTTATATGTCTTGTATGAGCTCTATTTCTGCCATCAGAATAAAACTTCCTGTGTGCTGGGCTTTGGTCTGCTTTGTATTGCTATAGACCAGAGGCATACTAGGCACATTGTAATGGTCAATAATTTTTTTAAAGAATGAAGGAAGAAGCCAGGCATGGTGGTACATGCCTATAATCCCAGTGCTTGGGAGGCTGAGACAAGAGGATCTCAGGTTCGAAGCCAGCATGCTGTAGCTTAGTGAGACCCTGCCTCAAAATAAAACATTTTTTAAAGTGGCTGGGGGTGTAGCTTGGAGGTAGAGTGCCCCTGTGTTCAATCCCCACTACCACAAAAAAAGAATGAAGAGTTTAATTAATAAATAAATGCATTCCCTTGTCCTGAAAGGGACCAGTCACTGGACCCTAAACAGCAGTGAGCCTTCAGTGCTAACAAGGAGCTCACAGAACTTCATCCTGCCCAAGGAAGACAATTCCAGGTCAGGAATCCACTAAAACAGGACACTCAACTTTCATCTTTCCAAAATCTCAGAAACATGGCCCAGCAGCACCCAGATAGCTTCGATACCTGGCCAAGGGACACTTCTTTTATCTTCTGAACTGATTCATTCCTTCCCAGAAAGCAAACAAAATATCCTATGATTTGAGACCTGAATTTGGGGTTGGGAGTTCTCTTACTGCACTCTTTTCCTGGGGCCTTGACTAGGAATCAAACCTAGAGACATCATTCAGAGAGTTTCTTTTGAAAACAAAGAGAAGGGCAGGGGAAAGAGAAAGCCCTGGGTTAGGGCTGGAGCAGAAAGGGGTTTTTCACCAGCTAAGGTTGAGTAGCTTCACCTTACAAGTCTACATCATTTTGGCTCAAGGAAATGTACAACATCATCAGAGAAAATCTGATCCTGAGTTTGAGTGGCTCATCACTATCAAGCAATCTGGTCAACAATAAGAACAACTTCAACCAGTGATAACAATGATGCCAGGTTGGTGGTGTGTGTGCCAGTATTGGAAAACTGCCTTCATATTAATTTCTAGTAAAATGTAAAAGGCAGTCATTCAGGCAGGGAGAGGCAGTAGCTCTGTCTGTTACTTTCCAAGAGCTCCCCCTCCCTTCTTTTCTGCCCCTTTGTTCTAAATGATTCACCCATAGTAAGAATGTGAAGACAATTGAAGCCTCTAGCCTTAGAAGCACGCAGAGACTTAAGAGCACTATAGAGGCAGTTAAGGCTTTAGCCCTAAGATCACAGTGACTCTGCCTGGCACATTTCAAAACTGTAAAGATAGCAAGGGCCTTATGCCTTGCTCTTAGAGATTATACACAGCCACCCTGGCTATAATCAGTGTGTCTGTTTCCCTCCTATTCTTTGTGACCCGGCCTCAGTATGAGAAAGGCACACTCCATGTGTTATATCACAGTGCCCATAGTCGATAGACAACCAATACAGCCCAGTACAATAGGGGTAAAAACAAGGTAGATTAGTGACCTCTGCACTTAGTAAGTGTACTTAGTATACTAGAAGGCACCACCTGCCTAAGGAATAAGTTAGACCTAAGAAATAAGTCACTAGCATGTTGCCTTGGTAACGCTGGTAAGACCATACCAATGTGAAAATTATATTTAAGGGGCCAGGGTCCAAGGGAGGGGCAGAGTTCCACTTTCGGATTCTCCAGCGTGTCTTCCAGGCACGCTGCTTTTCTTCTCTTCTCTTTTTATTTCCTACTGACTTTATAATAAAATTTTGTTAAGCTGCAACCAAGCCGCCTGTTAGTTTTAGTTCCCCTTTTCAGAAAATCTCATCTGAATTGAGGGAAAGAGCCCACAGCGCTGCTTCCACTGTAACAGAGCATGCCTGTAATCCCAGTACTTGGGATGCTGAGACAGGAGGATTGCAGTTTCCAGGACAGCCTCGGCAATTTAGCGAGACACTCAGCAACCTAGCAAGACCGTGTTTCTAAAACAAAAACTAAAAAGGGCTGGAGGGTATAGCTTGGAGGTAGAATGCCCCTGGGCTCAATCCCCAGAACCCCCCCACACACACACACACAAATAAACAATAACAATGACTACAGTATCTTGAGCACCCATTATATACAGGCGATATTTTAGCCAACTTGACTATATTGATCTCAGTCAATTCTTGCAAAAATGCTATGAAACAGATATCATCACCATCCTCACTTTTTAGATAAGAAAACCAAGGCACAGAGAAAGCACTAAGTAGCTTTCTTGAAGTCGCCCTACTAAGAACTGGCAGAGCAGGATTCAAATCCAAGCAGCCAGTCCAGCATCCATATCACCCCATTTTCTCACTGCGACTATAATCCACTGCAAATGCTAGAAAGGAAAATTATGGTATATACATGCAATTGAATTTTAGCCATAACAAAAGAAAACAACTATGTCATTTGAAGGAAAATGGGTGGAACCAGAGAATATTATGCTAAATGAGATTAGCCAGTCACAGAAAGAGAAGGACCATATGTTTTCACTCATATGTGGAGAAACCAGGAAACAAAGAGGACCTCAGATAAATGAGGGGAAGCTGGGTATGGTGACACACACTTGTAATCCCAATACTTGGGAGGCTGAGACAGAGGATCGCAGGTCCACGACCAGCCTCAGCAACTTAGAAAGGCCCTCCACAACTTAGTGAAACCCAATTTCCAAATAACAAAGTAAAATAGGGTGGAGTATAGCTCAGAGGTAGAATTCTCCTGGGTTCAATCCACTAAATAAATAGAATAGGACAATGGAATGGAATGGAATAGAATAGAATAGAATAGAATAGAATAGAATAGAATAATAGAAGGATTTGGGGAGAGAAGTGGGGAGGTAAAGGGGAAGATCTGTTGATGAAAACAATTCAAATAATTATTTATTCATGTATGAAATTATCTATTCCAATGTCAATATTATCTATGAGGAGGGGTAGGGAGTGGGGTGAGACCTGGAGGGAAACACACAATGAATGGTGTGTGTGTGTGTGTGTGTGTGTGTGTGTGTGTTTCTATCACTCTGAACCTCACTGTGATGTATAATTATAAAACACCATTAAAAAATAAAACCGGAGGATCCGGGTTCGCGGCCAGCCTCAGCGCGCATGCGCGTGCGATCAATATCTCTCTCTCTCTCTCTCTCTCTCTCTCTCTCTCTCTCTCTCTACCTGGCGAGGCCCTCCGCAACTTTGTGAGACCCGGTTTCAAAAATAAAGCATAGAAAAAATAGGGCCGGGGGCGTGGCGCGGAGGTAGAACGCCCCTGCGTTCAATCCCCGGTACCGCAAAAAAAAAAAAAATAAAAAAAAAAATAAAAATAAAACCTAACAGCTGTCTAGAAGGCACTGCATTCTGGTTTTACCTGCATTCTCTCACCTAGTCCTCACACCAAATGTATTATTATCCCTCCTTATTCCATAGATGGGGAAACTGAGAACCGGAGGAGTTGTAACGTGCCCAGGGTCACTGGCTGATCAGTGGCCAGACCCTAGAGGTCAGTCTGCAGCACCCAGCCCGTCAGTCACTGCTCCACACTCCTTTCTGCTGCAAGCAATGTGTGGTGTCCCACAGTCTGTGTGGTGCCTGATGACATGGAGTGGAACCTGTGCGTGGCATGACCTCTTTCCCACAGACCACACACGAGAGGAAGGCACTGTGGTGTAGCCAAAGGAGCAGACTTTGAAACCAGGAGGAGCTGGGACCGCAGCCTTGCTTGGCACTTAGTATCCCTGTGACCTTAGATAAGACTCTCTCTGAATCTATTTTCCCAAGCTTCTCACCTCCATGGTGACTCCAAAGGTTACAGGTGACAGCACATGGAAATTCCCTCAAATCGTGCACCTCCCTGGATCCACTGAGACCCGCACTTTCTTAACCAGAAAGGGAGTCCCACAGTGCACAGGGAATCCATCTGTGCTCAGGAGCTCTATCTGCCCTTCTTGGACTGAGTCATAGTATCTTCTTAGCAAATGTGGAGGGCAAAATTACACAAACGTGGGTTCCCTAGGTCAGGGCCACTTTCCCTCGGCTACCAGCATTTTCCCTGGGAGCTGGCAGGACCCGAAACCATACTGCTGTTCTGGTAACAAGCTTGCCGGGCACCATGGTGCCAGAGAGACTGGAAGGCCATGATATCATTACTGACGTGGCCAATTTGGACTCCTGGTGACCCAGGGTTTGGTTGGGAATACTAAAACAAATTAATGTCTTAGAAAGGCTTAGATCAGTTGGGGATGGTTTGGTTTGGTTTGGGATTTTTGTTTGCCCTTTAAAAAAAGTTTCATTCATATATTAAGCCGTGCTAAAAATTCTGCTAGTGTTTAAAAATTCTGGTTGATATTCTGGCTTCTCAAGTTGTCATTTCTGCCCATACATAGTTGGTCTCTTTTGGGTCCTAATGACATGACATAGTTCTAATCGTTTTAAATGATGCTTTAGCTAAGCATGAATGTTTAAAACAATTTGTAAAGTAGCCAGGGACAATTCTTTGTGCAAATGTTTCTTTATTTTATATTCCAATATTATTTATAGCAGTACTAAATCAGGGGCTGGCAAACTAGAGCCCACAGGCCCATGGCCTGTTTTTGTAAATAAAGTTTTATTGGAACACAGGCACATCCATTTGTTTACATGTTGTCTACGGGTGCATTTGTGCTACAGTGGCAGAACCAAGTAGTGTTACACAGGCCATCTGGGCCTGAAAAATCAAAAATATTTACTATCCAGGCCTTTGCAGAAATGTTTGCCAACTCCTGCTCTAAAGCAAGTATTGAGGATCAGAATCACACAAGCTTCTTCGTAGTGCTTATCTCTCCAGGAACTAAATAATTCTCTGTTTGTGAATGCCTGCTTGGTCTGTTTTAAGGAAATTCTTTGAGAGACAAGATAGATGTATTTTGTCCCGTGGGCCTGACTGAGCACAGAAACTAGCACAGTGCAGGCAAGAAATAAATATTTGGTGAGTGAATGAGCTAAGCTGCTATTGTTAGGTACTTTTGAGCTCTTGAGGGCCATAACTATTCTTGGTCTTGAAGGGGAACCTGACTCATAGCAAGTTCTCAATAACTGCATGTTTGCTAAACTCTAAATTGCATGGACTCTAATTTAGAGGGTGGATATGTTTTTCAGAACATTTGGAGAACAAGACCAACTCCTGCGTTTATCATAATGACTCTCTTCTCTACCACACCATTTGTGCCGGCCCTCTCTTTAACTTCACAAAATTTTCTCTGAGGCTTGGCTCTGGGAGTGCTAGTCTCATAATTAACTTGCAAAGCTGGCCCTGCATCCTGTGGAATCCATCTGTGCCTCACAACATGGTGCCCAGCAGCCTGCAGAGGCCCAAGCCCATCACTCCTCCCAGAAGACGTGGGCATTTGGCCACCAACACTCAGACACGAGAGAAACCCAGAGCAGATGTCACTGGATCCCAGAAAGACACAGAAAGAAGAGACCTCTGGCCTGCCACTCGCAAAATGAGTCTGTCATTTTTACCTGGAAGATGGTTTACTATGGAGAGAGAAATCTGATTCTCCAGGAGGCTAAAAGATTTGGAAAACAAACTAAGAGTCCAAGAGTAAAACAGCCCTGGGTAGGAAACCAAGCTCCAGTACTGACTAGCTGCATAAACGTGAGCCGATGCATTGATCTGTCCGAGACAAAAATGCCTTCATGGCCAAATGAGTATAAAATGGCAACTTAGCAGGGACACTGTGGTATACGTAAGGTGTCTAATAGTGGCAAGTGTTATATATATTTTACTTTTTCCCTTTCATAGTTTTAATATCATCATTAAAAATACGAATAATCTATGAAACAATCTATGAGAACAACCTATGGAAATTTCCACTTACCAAGCATTCCTTTCTTGGCACTGGACAGACACATGTCCTTCTCCGCACTGGGCAGGGCAAAACTCACCACGAACACTTCCACTCCATCCGCCATCAGGGCCAAACCCAAGACGAAAAAGAGGATCCACTGGAAGCGCCCATGGCCGCACTCATCAATGATGGTCTCGTACTGGTGAGCCAGCTGTTCCTCATCCTCCATCCTCTCCGCCATCAGGTCTGCCTGGCCGTGGAGGCCATCTGCCCTGGAGGGCGCCATCCTGGCCTGCTTGGCCTTGACATCCTCTGGATGGGGGATGCCCTGGTACTCGCCCTCATAGATCTCATCCTCCTCGTCGTGACCTTCTGTCACATCGCTCTGTGCATCTTCATCCGGGTTAGATTCATTGCCCCGGTAATAGCCACCGCTGGGGGGATAACCCTCATAGTTGTCCTGGTACTTGTAGTCATCCATGCCTTGGCTCTGGGACTGCCGCGTCGCCTCTCTGGCTATATCTGTTGCTCCGTGGTAGAGGCGTGGGCTGTTCCGATGACCATCATATGGTTTAAATGTGGGATGTGTTCGTGTGACCTCCTGAGTGAAAGTCACACCTGTTTTCTCCCACTTTGACTCTCACATCAACCAGATTGGTACAGAGACAACCTAAGTGTCCTTTTGTATTCAAGGTCTTTGGGAAGTTTTGGGGAAGTTTCAAACTCTGGTCCGGGCTCCTTCAGTGACCCAGAGACATGTGCTGGGATTAAAAATGGGTCCAGCTGCTCTTCTTGACAGGAAGCAAGAAGCACGGGGCAGCTTGCTTGCTAGACTGATGTGTTTTGCTCCCAAAGGTTATGTCCTGAGAGAAGAGAGATAGAAAAGAGAAAAAACTTTACAGAAGGCTGCAATTCTGACTCTCAGAATTAAAACAACATATTTAGTAATGCCAATGTTTCACAGGTAAGGTGGAGGAAACCTTCATTAGATATTTATTAGATATTCCTATTGGCTACATGAGGATAGACTTAGTGAGACTGAAGGAGGAGGGAGAAGGAACCGGGTCAGAGAGGCCCTTTGTAGCTCTGATTAACCCAGGAACGGAGTCAAATCTCACACACAAATGAAATGGTCAAGGGATTTTCAATACAAGACAATTTTGTGCCACAGATTTCCTCGTAGAATTTATCAAGCCTTTCTCAATAGTGGAGTTTATTACAGCCCAATTTCTGCTATGAAAATGTCAGCCTTTCTAACTTTGTTATAAAGTGGCTGTATAATTTTACATCTAGAAATGTACAGCAAAGACAGACACAAGATGGTTTTCCCTGAAGCCCAGCTTGCTTTTGAGATGTGGTTCAAAGGCCACTCCAACCTCATTTGGGCTTAAATGGGCAGGAACAGGAGGATGAAGACCCAGAGCCAAGTCACTTGGGTCTGAAACTCAATTTTGCCACACAACAGTCAGGTGACCATGCACATATCTTTCCAAGTCTCAATTCTCTCTGCAAAATGGGAATAACAATACTACTTAACTCATAAGGTTTTACCCAAAGTGCCTAGCCTGCATGGTAAATACTATTTGAATCTTGACGTTGTTGTTGTTGCTGCTGCTGCTATTGTGAGAAATAGATCTTTTCTATCAAAGGAATGGTTTGACTTGGCCGCCATGTTGTAAAGCTGCCATTTGTGTAACTGTATTTGTGTACCCGTGCTTGTATTTTTGTAGATAGCATTTCCTAAAAAATGTGAGTGCCAACCCCTCCCCCGGCATCCCCTTCAGCCAATGGCGTAAAGATTGTGAGGCTGTGTTCCCACCAATAGAAACACAGCACAGAAGCCCCGCTCTAAAGATAAAACGCCTAGCAATTTCCTCCATGTTGTTCTTGTACGCCAGACCTTCCTGGTGACAGGAGCCCTTTTTGCAAAAAGTAAAATTCGCCTTGCCAAGATACTTTCAACTATGTGTCTTTTTTAATGATGCCATAAAAATTTACTTCTAACAATTTGGTGGAGCCCGTGCGGGGGAGACCAATCATCCAGAGGGTCACGAAGGTTCCTTTCTGGGGAGACACGTCCCACCACCTAGTTGCTGGCAGGCCCAGGACAGGAAACACTGCCACTCTCTGTGACCGAAAATGGATCCCGAGCATGGAAAGCAGGATGCAATGCGGGAGAGGTGCCCTTGCTCCATGGCAGCCAGGTAACCCTGCATGCAGGCCAAGGGAAGAAAAGTGTCATGGGAGGTGACCACGTATTTCCTTGGTGGTTGGGATATCCTGGGGGGGGGGGTTGTGTAGAAATAATGGGGGCATCCAGAGACGATTAACGAACGTGGATCCCAAAGGTTCCCGTGAGGGGCTGGCCAGAGGGGGAAGCGGCATCCGAGTTCCAGAAACTCCCAGAAAAATGGGGTTTAATACTCGGATGGGAGCACACACCTTCAATTTTACCGGGGTGGTAGAAACAAGATACTTCTAGGCCAAGGTTGAGTCTCTACCGGGAATATATATTTAAGGGTACCTAAAATGCAAGATTAAGAGCAAAATTCCTTCTGGTAGTCCCTTGGGCCTAATGTTACAATATTGGAGAGATAAGAGCGCTCATAGGTTAAAAAAAAATAAAATGGATCCAAATTTTTTTGTTCACGTGACTTAAGTTTTTAACAAATAGGTTTAGGTGTGTTGGCAAAATAAAAGTAAGATGTCATAAAAGGGATTAAAAGATTTTTTCCCCAGGTTAACCAATTAATATATTGTCTGTTTAAATTACAATATTCATTTTTTTTAGGATTTTTATTTTGTTAAAGTAATGACTTTAAGTGCTAACCGGCTATTAAAATGGATAAATTAGGTAAATATAAGTAAGTTTTATAAATGTTTATCTTTAAAAATAAATCTATATTGTGTATAAGTAAGTTAAAAGCTGAACATCAACTGCTAAATATGAAGTAATCTTGGCTTAACATCAGTAAAAGACAATATATTTGAATCTATTAAATGTATTTTTATATGTCAGGGGCAGTTTAAGATCGCATTCTTTAGGATTAATAGCAAGGGTGGTAATTTTAAAGTAAAACAACACCCTACTGGGTTTTCCGCCAAAGCTTAACTTTTTTAGTTTAGAGTTTGCCATCTCGGGGCTTCACCTGCGTCCCATGTGACTGGAAGACGCCATCTTGGGTCTCACGTGAGTAGGGCTGCGTGGCACTATCTTGGGCACACTGTTTGGGTCACTTGGTTACTGGGTGGCGCCATCTTGGGTCACACATGGGTATGGCTGGGTGACACCATCTTGGGCACCAACTTGAGCTTCAGTGGTTAGGACTGGGTGGTACCATCTTTTATCCGTGGTTTTTTAGCTGCCAGGAGAAGCCCTCCTTTGTTTACCTCAGAGTGGGGGCTGTAAAAAAGGCTTATTTTCTCATTACTAATCTTTTAGTCAAAAGTGGTCTTCAAAGACATAGGCCTACTCCTATGTTCTTCATATTTAAAACAATGAGGTTTTCTGCTCTTAGTGACATTATTAAAAAGTTTGTTTAAAAGAAAAAGGGTTTTATAAAAATAATCTTTTGTGCAGCAAAATTAGGGTTCATAATTTTGGGTTACTATATTTAATACCATATATATATCTGTGATCATAGATATGTATGTATCTAAGAGCTAAATATGCTATCTATCTAGGTTCATCTAAATGGCTTATAAAAAGCTTATAAAACTAAAAGTGTATATATACAAGCTAGCCAATGGATTTTAAGTGATCTCTTTATATGATGTGCATTATATTTATACCTTGAGTTACTTAACTTGTGTCATCTGTTTAGTATCATTCAATAATCCACCATTAAGACCTGGTTTACATCTGTTTGCCTTGACTGTGAGAGTGTCTTATTATTCTATAAGAGAGATACAACTGTCTATCAAGTAATAAGCTTATTTCTGATTATTAATGCTGTTCTCTAAGCTTATAAAAAGTCTAGAACTATTCTTTGATTTTGTTCTATGCTGTTAACCTACACAGACTTATAATTATAGTTATCTTACTGAGCCACAAATTTTAAATTTCACTCCAATGGTTAAGTTAATGTATGTTAAGATTATGTTAAGGTTAAGTTAATATATGTTAACTTCCATATAACTGTAATGTTAGTTATTACTGGCTCCTTTACAAGTTAAATATATTCATGTTTCCTAAATATCTTCTAAAATACAAAACTTAAGGAAACACTTTACCAAGCTGGTGTCCTCCAAATGACAACTATAAAAGGTTAATAATGAGAGCCTTTTTCAGGTTTATATTTGTTTTCCTAAATTGTATTATAACCATCTTTAAGCAAAGATAATTAAAGGTGCTTGGGCACTTGACATTTCAAATCATGCCACTCTGATTAAAGATTAGGTGTTATTAATAATATATATACATAAAGCCAAATTTAAATAGGAATTTGTTTATGTCAAATTCAAATAGAGATCTGATTGTATCATCAAATATTATCACAACTATTATACAAACTGGATTTGTTTTGTCCCTAATAGTTTTGTTTTATGTTTTTCTTGTATATCTCTGTGATTGTTGTCTGTTAAGCTTCCAGATCTGGGGTAACCCTTATTCAGCCCAATTAACTATTAATGTAACTATAGGAAAAAAAAACCCATAACTATAAAGATTAATACATGTCAAATCCTGTGTCTCTGCCCAGAACCAACCTGAGCGATAAAGCAGAATAATCCAAAGCAAGTCCCTTGCTCTAGTTGGGGCAAGTCCCAAGGGACCACCCACCATGAAGGGTGGAGGGTGGACAGCCCCACCATTTAGAGCTGTTCCAATTCAAAGGGGGTTAACAAAAACAGGCCTGGAGGGGTTTCCCTTGACACCTGTGCTAATTTACAGTATAATCCACTCTTGCTAACTCACAAGCCAGAAAAGTCAGCCCTTTTCATTAAACACAGGTCTGGCTTCCAGGCAGATATGTCAGGAAATAATCCCATGGGGAAGCTTACTGTTAGATTAGTTAATAATCCAACCTCAGCTGCTAATGCTATCCCCTCAACCCAGAATGCTATAATGGAAATAAAGAATTTACACCAGATAATAAAAGTTAAGACAAGATATGGAAAAACAAATGCATGGTCAAAATGAATTAAAAATTCTGCCAGCACCTTAAACAGTGGTGATCATTACATTTGTGCGACAGGTCAGGCAGGTCAAAAACGCAGGTCGTACCATTTCCACTCAGATGGACCTCAGACCCAACGGGCATGAGATGTATGATAGCCCTCTTTCAGGACAATCTAGCACGGGGCACTGAGTCTTGTAAGACCCTATCCCAGTGGCGCAGGATCCAAAGCAAGAGCCCCCCCAAAACTGTCGAGCCTCCAGTCCCAAATACTAACTATAGCTCATGCCTCTCAAGGTGGGAGAGACAGTCAGTGTTCTTGGGAAATGTTATTGTCTGCAGTGAATGCCGGTCCTTTGAGGAGCTAAATAATCAATCCGCACTGGCGGTAGCCTGAACAAATGTCTGGTGGTACTGTTGAGGACCGCTACTCGAGAGTTTACCTGCCAATTGGAGTGAAATTTGCACTCTAGTACGATTGCGATTCCTTTCAACCTGGCATTTCAAACCCAAAGCAAGGCACCCTCTAGTGGGTCATTAGACCCTCGCGTATATGTAAATTCAACCAGGATTTCAAAGGGTGGTCCCAATAAATTTGAGGCTAAAAACCTGGTAGCTACATGGTTTACACTAATATTTACACTAATATCATTTTAGTGGTCCACGATTAATAAAAAATAAATTGGATAAACAATGTATATTACAATCAACAGAGATTCGTCAACCACACCTTAGATACCATACAGAAAACAGTTAAACAGTTGATGCTATTAATAAAATAACCTCTTGTTAAACACCTTTGAGAGCAAGAGTTGCCATATGTTAATAAAGTTTGAAGAAAAGAGTAATAATGTATAATAAAAGAGGAGGGAATTGTGAGAAATAGATCTTTTCTAACAAAGGAATGGCTTGACTTGGGCGCCATGTTGTAAAGCTGCCATTTGTGTAACTGTATTTGTGTACCTGTGCTTGTATTTTTGTTGATGGTATTTCCTAAAAGTTGTGAGTGCCAACCCCTCCCCCAATGGCGTAAAGATTATGAGGCTGTGTTCCCACCAATAGAAACACAGCACAGAAGCCCCACGCTAAAGATAAAATGCCCAGTAATTTCTTCCATGTTGTTCTTGTACGCCAGACCTTCCTGGTGACAGGAGCCCTTTTTGCAAAAAGTAAAATTCGCCTTGCCGAGCTGCTTTCAACTATGTGTCTTTTTTTTTTTAATGACACCATAAAAATTTACTTCTTACACTATCGTTGTTGTTTTCTAGTTCCAATTCTGGAAACCAGGAGCCAGTATTGTCAAGGACCAAGGCCCAGCCCTATATCCCTGTTGTAATCACTGGTTCCAGCTGGCTGATGAATCCCACACCCAGTGGACTGACACCCTGCTCCACCTACCTCCCTAGAATCTCAGGTCTCATGGGGTTTGGAGCCATCATTTAATGATGCCTACTGTGTACCAGAAAGTGTGCCAAATGTGTCACATCCGTTATCTGTAACTCTCAGAATGAGACAGAGAGAAACAGAAGGGAAGAAAGAAGAAGGGAGGGGAGACAAGGGGGAAGGGAGGGAAGGAGGGAGGAAAAGAAGGAGGGAGGGAGGGAGGGAGGGAGGGAGGGAGGAAGGAAGGAAGGAAGGAAGGAAGGAAGGAAGGAAGGAAGGTCGGTCTTCATCTTACAACTATAGAAATGTGGCTGGGAATGTGTTAGTAAATTGATGAAGGTGCAGAGCTAGAATTCGATGCAAGATCCACTGGCCCCAAGGCCAGTTCTTCCCAGGCCCTCGTGTTTCCCAGGGCTGTTCTGAGGGACTGTCACCTTAAATCACCTGGGAGCTTTAAAAACACAAATTCCCAGAACTTTCAGAAGGGCTGGTTGGAGCTCAGAAATCTGAGTTTGCACACTTCCCAAGTGGCCTGCTCCACCTCGCTCAGCAGCCTCTCAGGGGTAGAGGCCAGTCCCCTCCCTCACCCCGACTCCACTCCAACTCTGCCCAGCTGCCAGACCTCTGGAAGGGATGGATACTGTCCTGTCAATAAATACACACACCATCAGCTCTTACAGGTCTCCTGTCCTTCCCCACGCTCAGCAGATGTCACCTCACAATGGACTGGACACACTTGTCCCCTCCCCTGCCACGGCTCATCCCTGGGCCTTCTGCCCCACACCTGCCACCTGGCTTTCTTCCCCCTCAGCCTGGACAAGCTCCAGCTCTGGGAATCATCTGACCCAAACAATACCAGGCCTTTCCTTCTGGAAGGATGCCAGAGAGCTGCCCTTCTCAAATGCAGGGTGGGCCAGAACCACCCAGGGAATGAGGTGGGGCTCATTAGAAATGCAAATCCCAGGACTCCTCCCCCAAAGCCACTGGACCTGCAGCGTGGGAATCTGCCTGGAGATCTGCATTTTCCATCACACCCACAGGACTCCTGGGGATGGCGCTGTGAAAGAGTGCTGGAGGAGCCAGCAAGAAATATTTACTAAATGATTCTCACTCTGCCAGTTCAAATTCCTCACCATCCCCAGTAAATAAATTTATATTAGACCACACTGGCCCGAGCCATGTCAGATTAATATTCTAAATCTGTTTTTATTACATGCATTTAGGGACCACCGGAGGAATATAAATCACATGTAAACAGTGTGGAAGTTTGCAGAGTGCTATAAAAAATGGGAAAAGAATGCCAACCGCCTGAGATCTGCTGTGTTATTTCCATTCTGGGGGCCCTGCAAAAAATGTCATGAGCCAGAAATGATAGATTTGCGATTCCAAAAACACATGTGGGAAATACCACTTTGGGCAAAGCGAAGGTTCTGGGACTTGCTCCGTGGAAAGAAGCAGATCCTTGTCAAAATTAATCCCACTCTCCTGGTGCAGTTACATGAACTGCCATGAATGTCAAGCACAGGGGAGTAAAGGGCTTCACTGTCAGGTGCTTTTTTTTTTTATTTCTATTTCATTGAGACATGCCAAGCTATTATTTTTGGAGCAGAATATTTTCTAGAGGATACATCAATTAGTCATTGGCAACATTATGGCATTATGGATTAAATTGTGTCATCCCCCGCCCCTCCTACAAAAGATATGTTGAAACCCTAACTAACTAACCCCTAGTATCTCAGAATGTGACCTTATTAGGAACAGGGCCTTAACAGACGTGACCAAGCTAAGATGAGGTCATTCAGGTGAGTCCTAATCCAATATGATTGTGTTCTTATAAAAAGGGGAAATTTGGATGTAGACACAGATGTGCACAAAAGGAGGATGATGTGGAGAACTAGGGAGGAAGCCATCTATAAGCCGAGAAAGGCCAGAGGCCAGCAGCTGGGAGACAGGCGTGGAACAGATGCCCCATCACAGCCCTGAGAAGCTGCTGACACCTTGATTTTAGACCTCCAGGCTTCAGAACTGTGAAACAAGAGATTTCTGTTTGAGCCACCCAATTTGTAGTATTTGTTACAGCAACCCCAGGAAACTAATACATATAACAAGCTGAGTGTTTATCACAACCACAAGAGCAACTTTTTTAGAGGCATTCTACCTCTGAGCTACATCCCCAGCCCTTTTTATTTTTTTGCTTTTAAACAGGGTCTTGCTAAGTTGCTGAAGGCCTCACTAAATAGCTGCGGTTGGCCTTGAACCTGTGATCCTCTTGTCTCAGTCTCCCAAGTACTGGTATTACAGGCATGTGTCACCTCACCCGGCTTACAAAAGCAACTATTAACTAAACTCTAAGGTGAATGCTCTATAAGCACACCTCATTTATTCTCAGAGCCAAGAGTGAAACGAGATTATTCTCTGTTTTGCAGGTAGAGAAACTGAAAACTAAGAGGATTAAAGAATGTGTCCAAATTGACACAGATGATCAGTATCAGGACATGGACCTGAAGCCATGTTCACACAGGATATTAGGGAAGATATAGACAGGAAGACAGACCCAGGCTGAATTTCCATCAGAGCTGAACTCAATATCAGACTTCAACTCCCAGGTAGGGATTGCTTGCCCATCCTCAACAAACGTTTCCCGGAATCTTTGGTGCTTAAAGCATTTTAGTAAATACGGCATGATTTGCTCCCCATCCTCAAAAGGTCAACCTATCATGAAAAAGTCAGATTAAAATAAAACAAAGTGTAGGGCATGGTGGCTCGTGCCTGTAATCCCAGTACTTGGGAAGATGAGACAGGAGGATGGTGGGTTCGAGGCCAGTCTCAGCAACTTTGTGAGACCCTGTTTCAAACTAAAATAAAAATAAAAAGGGCTAGGGATATAGCTTGGAGGTAGAACCCCCCTGGGTTCAACCCCCAGTACCACAATAAGAAAGGAAGGAAGGAAGGAAGGAAGGGAGGGAGGGAGGGAGGGAGGGAAAGAAAAAGAGAGAGAGAGAAAAAGAAAGAAAGAAAGAAAGAAAGAAAGAAAGAAAGAAAGAAAGAAAGAAAGAAGGAAAGAAGGAAGGAAGGAAGGAAGGAAGGGAGGAAGGGAGGAAGGGAGGAAGGGAGGAAGGGAGGAAGGGAGGAAGGGCATAATGTAGTAATAAAACTTGCAGTCTTGATTATTAATATTATCATCGTTCATTGATTGAGTACTGACTTGTGTCTCTGAGTCAGGGGCTATGCTAAGTTTATCATGTGTTTTACCTCTTTTAACCTGCACAACAACCCCATGATGCAGGACTATTATTACCCCATTTTACAGAAAGCCAAGACTGAGTCTGAAGAAGTTAGCTGGGTGACAGGGTTGCAGACAACAGGTTCTCTAAGGGGTTTCAGAGGAGCCTGGGCCACTGTGGGCTGGATCTGCTGAGGCAGAGAGGGCATCCAAGGGCAGGAAAGGAAGCAGACAACAGAGAAGAGGGCACTGCAGCAAGACTGCTAACACAAGCAGAGGTGGAGGTGGGGATGGCTTGGCTTCTTTCAGCAGCAATGACGAGGCCAGTTGGCTGACAGCAAACGATCCAAGAAAGGGACTTGGAGAGATGGATGGAGAACACGGAAGTCAGTCTGAGTGCCTTGCTCACGATTTGGAACTTTCTCTGAGCAAGGGGAGCCGACAAAGGTTGTCAAAGTAAGAGAAGCAGTGTAGTGTGCAGAGCAGGAACCTAGAAAGATCTCCACGGTGGAGATGAGTGTCCTGGTTCAAACGAAAAACCTGGGGACAACAATGAATCCAGGGACAGGTGTGTGTGTGTGTGTGTGTGTGTGAGAGAGAGAGAGAGAGAGAGAGATAACAGCCCAGAGGCAGGCAAGGCCTGGACAGAGGTGCTGCCCATGGGCCTGGGAGGAAGAACAGACCCATGGAAAGCAAGTGGGACATTTCCCACTGTCACCTGAAAAGCAGTGGGCCAGGGTGACTAGAACCGTCAGAACTCTAAGCCACCAAATCCAGACTGGAAATCTTTGCAGTGCCCTATAATTTCTGTGTAAAATTAAGACAGCCAATCTTTTTGCAGACTCATCTGCACTTTTGGAGCAGTGTTGGGATATGTAACAAAGATCCTGGGTTCAGATCCGCACTCTGCCACTTCCTATGACTGTCTACAGCTGCTACCCGCTCTGTGCCTCAGTTTCCTCATCCACAAAGCGGTTGTGATGATAGAATGACTGTGAGGACTCAGGGAGATGGTCAGCACCGTGCCTGGCAGGCACAGATGCAACTGATATAAATTTGATCTGATTCTTGTAGCTACTGTCATAATGACTGTTCACTGACTGAGTATTGGTGATGAAAATGTAGCCAAGAATTTCAGCTGGAGCCCAGCCTCGCTCCCCATGAGATTTGGGGCCCATCTGGACTGGGCTGAGAAACCAAGTACAGAGAAGAACAAATTGACATTTAATATTCATGAAAACTGCTTCTCAAAAATGCCCCGGTGTTAACCTCTGAAGCGTCTTCTTCGTACAATCTATTTCACTTGTGCATCAGCGCTGCTTGGTTCAGAATCATCACTCAGTACACACTTGTTCCTAATTAAATATCGCACCGAGAACAAGTTAGAAATAATATTATAAATGAGTGATGTTACACGTGCCCAGAGCTGTTCTGTACATTAGGTCTTGAATGTGCTCATTTAAGAGAAATAAGCGATTCCAAGAGGAAAGGAGTTTGGGAAGCATTGCATACTTTATCACCATTCTCTTTTGACAATTCACAGTAAGAATTGTTGTATTAAAGGTGATGGGCAGCCGGGCGTGGTGGCGCACGCTTGTAATCCCAGTACTTTGGGAGGCGGAGACCGGAGGATCCGGGTTCACGGCCAGCCTCAGCGCTCTCTCTCTCTCTCTCTCTCTCTCTCTCCCTGTCTCTTTCTCTCTCTCTACTTAGTGAGGCCCTCCGCAACTTCGTGAGACCCTGTTTCAAAATAAAGAATAAAAAATAGGGCCGGGGGTGTAGCTCAGAGGTAGAACGCCCCTGGGTTCAATCCCCGGTACCGCAAAAAAAAAAAAAAAAAAAAAAAAAAAAGGTGATGGGAAGACCTGAACACAAACCTAGTTAACACTACAATGAGTTACTACTGCATACCCAGTAGAAGAGCCATAATCAACAGACAGACAATAGGAAGTAATGAAGGAAACACTACAGTTTCCTTCAAATAATGTCATGTCCCTGTGTGAAGCTGTCACCATCAATCTCACTAACATGCACGGGGAGGGAGGGCAATGGGGTGGAATCCAAAGGAAACACACCAAGTGCTGTGTGCAGGTGTGTTTGTGTCACTTTGAACTTCAGTATGATGTGTGATTACAATGCACCAATACAAGCGCAATAAAAATGTCCCAGAAATAAATAAGTAAAACTAGATTTTTAAAAGAGCAAGTGTTGGTGAGGACTTGATGGACGGGAGCCCTCAAAAACTGCTGGTAGGAGTGTCGAATGATCCAGCCACTTTGGAAAACAGTTGGGCGGGTTCTCAAAATGTTAAACACACACGCAATAAATAATCCAGCAACTCCATTCCTAAGAATCTACCCCAGATAAATAAAAACATATGCCCACACAGAGACTTGTACATGAATGTTAATAGCAACCTTGTTTACAATCACCTGAAGCTGGAAACAATACAAATGCCCAAGGGCTTACAAATGCCTAAAGCAAACGCGGGACGTCTATACCATCCAATACCCAGTGGCAATAACAGGAAACGAATTACTGATCCATAGGACAACTTGGATGAATGCGAAACACAAAAAGCCATATATTATATGACTCTATTTATATGAAATATCCAGAATAAGAAAATCCCTAAGTAGAGGAAATAGATTAGTTGTTACCTAGAGCCAAGGGTGGGAGTGGGTGTTGACTATCAATGAACTTGGCATTTGGAAAGGTGGGGAGTGATGGGAATTTTCTTTTTTTTTTTTTTGCGGTATGGGAATTGAACGCAGGGGCATTCTACCTCCGCACTACGCCCCCGGCCCTATTTTTTATCCTTTATTTTGAAACCAGGTCTCACGAAGTTGCGGAGGCCTCACTAAGTAGAGAGAGAGAGACAGGGAGAGAGGGAGAGAGAGAGAGAGAGAGCTGAGGTTGGCCGCGAACCCAGATCCTCCGGTCTCTGCCTTCCAAAGTACTGGGATTACAAGCGTGCGCCACCACGCCCGGTCAATGATGAGAATTTTCTAAAATTAGATTACAGTGATGATTGGGCAACTCGATACATTTAGCATGTTGAACGATGGTCAGGAACAGAAAATTCGAGACCCCAACTTAGTTAAGGCGAGGCTTTATTACCGCAGGGCTACCTCTCTCCAGCAAGACTGAAAAATGGCAGACACCTGTACAGTTCACCGTTTCCTTTTATAGAGAGCAAGCAGAGTTTGCAGGGTATGCCCTAATGGATCAATCATAGTAAATTTTTCCTTATTTAGAAGCAAGGGGGTAGGCCCAGGGGCCTGAGCTTTTTCCAGGGGCAGGAACCAGTTTTGTTGGCTTTGTCAGCCAAAGGTCAGGGAGTCATTAGCATAGCTATGTGGCCAAAAGGCAGGAAATCCTTTGTATTAGGGTAGAAAACAAGGCTAAAAAATCACTTTTAAAGCTGGGCATGGTGACACACGCTTATAATCCCAGTACTTGGGAGGCTGAGACCTGAGGATCTGGGTTCTGGACTAGCCTCAGCTACTTAGTGAGGCCCTCCAAGACTTCGTGAGGCCTGGTTTCAAAATAAAGTATAAAAAATAGGGCCGGGGGTGTAGCTCAGAGGTAGACCACCCCTGGGTTCAATCCCCGGTACCGCAAAAAAAAAAAAAATTACTTTTAGTGCATGTTATCACAAACACACATCATCTAATTGTACCCTTACAATGAGCAGGTTTTGTGGTATGCAAATCATACCTCAATAAAGCCACTGCACCACCATCATCAAAGAAAAAGTCTATTAGCAGGGCACAGTGGCGAGCGCTTTTAATCCCAGTACTTAGGAGTCTGAGACAGGAGGATCACAGGTTTGAGGCCAGCCTCAGCAACTTAGTGAGACCCTATTTCAAAATAAAAAATAAAAAGGTCTGGGGGTGTAGCTCACAGATAGAAGGCCCCTGGGTTCAATCCAAGTACCAAAAAAAAGGTGTAGCTCACAGATAGAAGGCCCCTGGGTTCAATCCAAGTACCAAAAAAAAGGTGTAGCTCACAGATAGAAGGCCCCTGGGTTCAATCCAAGTACCAAAAAAAAGGTGTAGCTCACAGATAGAAGGCCCCTGGGTTCAATCCAAGTACCAAAAAAAATCTATCTACTTATTGAAATCAATATTTCCCACAATCACAAGCCTCTTTTTCCTGGCAGCCTTGTTCACATCCATGAGTAGAGGCTCTTCTAAATGACTAGATACTGGTTTTGTTCCTAGGGTCTATGCTTAATTCATCCTAGGGTTTTGTCCTGTCTTGGGAGTCCATTGGGCAGGCATCTTGGCGTCTGCTTCCATGAGAACCACAAGCTGTCTACTGGAAGACAGAAAAGGGGACACAGCTTGGCCACGGCCCGGTGGATCGCAGCTAGGGAGAGAGGGAATTCTGAAACGTTTCTCCAGATTCAGTCAAATCTGGCTGTGTATCAAGGGTCCTGAATGTAGCCACTTTAGTGCGGGCGGTAACAGAAGATGGGTCCCTTGGCAAAGATAGCAGCATCCCTGGCACCCTCCCCCGGAGGGCTGAGCACACTTGTCCTTGGCAGGAATCAGTAGCAGCTGTGTCTAAAGCTGCAATTGGCTTTGAGAAATTTGTCTCCAGTGAGTCAGGGCAGAAGAAAACACTAGTGGGTACCCTGAGCTTGGAAGGTGGCCAGGTACCCTCCTGTACTCCTGAAACTATTTGGCAGGAATTTGAAAGGAACTGAGGCATATAGAGATAAAGCCTAAGAAAAATGTTATTGGAGAACTTCATTGTGAACTGTTTTGCATGAACAAGAAAGAGGCAATCAGCAAATTTGGATGGGTAATAAAAAGATGTTCGCATGGGCCAGTTAGCCTAGGAGACACTGATAGAGTTCAGGATACACGGCCCCAAAATATAGCACCCTGGCGCTTGAAAAAGAGCAGAAGCAAGAAGAGCTCTCTGACGCTCTCTCTACTGACTTCCCTGAGAAGAGTTGTAAGAAAATTCTCTGATCTTCCTCAAAAGTAGGTAATAAGCCGGGCATGGTGGCGCACGCTTGTAATCCCAGTACTTGGTAGGCTGAGACAGGAGGATCGCAGGTTCTCAGCCAGCCTCAGCTACTTAGTGAGGCCCTCCGCAAAGTAGTGAGACCCTGTTTCAAAAATAAAGAATAAAAATAGGGTTGGGGCTGTAGCTCAGAGGTACAATGCCCCTGGGTTCAATCCCCAGTACCGCAAAAAAAAAAAAGTAGGTAATAAAATAAAATCTTCATTCTATTGGTGACCACCCTATAAGCACAGCAAAGCATTGTCCTTATCTCTGGAGACCCAAGGACACAGAGAAGTATCTGAACATACAGGCCTGCTGTGTTAGGTTCCACACACACACACACACACCCTGCTCTTACCTACCATTAGGTCATACTCATTCCTCCTCGTATCATATTTCTGCACAACTCTTCACAAAAATACACTGATCTCCCCATTTCTTTGGATCTTGCAAAAATGTTTATGCTTTTCTCTGGTTGGTCTGTCTTTTGCTGTAGGAGGTCCCACCATGAGCCTAGCTCCAGGTGAGAAATCCACCCCCCTCCCCATCTCCACCTCTTACTTCAGTTCCCCGCCTAATGGAGCAGCCGTGCCCATGCTGAATACTCAGATAGAGCAGGGGGTAAGAGAAGAAACACCGCTCCGTGAATAAAGGACCCGAACTGCTATCCCCATCCTGCCACCCAGCTCCTGTGGGATCCCGGAGGCCCTCTTAGAACAGTGTTGGTTCATTAGTGTTGCATTAAAAAGTACTTCTTTCTTCCTAGCCAAGCAGTCATCTATTTTCCAGCACATTAAATATCACAAAGTTGCTGAGACTGGCCTTGAACCTGCGATCGTTCTGTCTCAGCATCCCAAGTACTGGTATTACAGGCATGCACTATCCTACCCCACTGCTAACTGTTCTTTTTTAATGAAACAGAAATGAATGAGTCTCAGATTCAGAGCTTTTAAAAGGAACCGGGTCAGGCTTATAGATAGTAGCATATTATTTTCATTGTATTTGCTTTTATAGTGATACTGTTTCTTTCCTCTATTTACAGGAGTGATATTGTTTCTTCCCTAAGTAAAAAAACAATCAGTTAAGAAAAGTGACTTGATTTTTTCTTTTTTTTTTTTTCAGTACTGGGGATTGAACTCAGGGGCGTTCTACCTCCGAGCTACACCCTCAGCCCTATTTTATTCTTTATTTTGAAACTGGGTCTCACTAAGTTGTAGAGGACCTCACTAAGTAGCTGAGGCTGGCCGCGAACCCGTATCCTCCGGTCTCAGCCTCCCAAGTACTGGGATTACAAGCGTGCGCCACCATGCCCAGCGACTTGATATTTTTTAAAGTAAATATTTAAGAAGAATGCAGGTGCTGGACATAGTGACACATGCCTATAATCCCAGTATTTGGGAGGCTGAGACAGGAGGGTCACAGGTTCGAGACTAACTCTAGCAACTTAGCAAGACCCTGAGCAACTTAGTGAGACCCTGTTTCAAAATAAAAGAGGGGTGGTGTAGCTCTAGGTAGAATGTCCTTGGGTTCAATCCCCAGTACCATTAAAAAAAGAAAAGAAGAATACAGGTGATAGATGATTTTCATCAGAAATATGGCAAAAATCTTAAGGATCATGCATGGGCTACAGAAATTTTCAAACAGCACCCAGATGGGAACTGCTGCCTTTAAGGTACCTTTAAGGTGGAGAGACAGTAACATTTTCTGAGCTCAGCAATTTAAGTTTATCATCTCACTGCAACTTCACAACACTGGGAGGTAGATAGCTTTAATTTTCTGTGCCACAGATGAGATAACTAAGGCTCAGAGGGGTTAAGTCACTTGCCAGGGTCACACTGCTAGTAAATCCAATAGTCAGAATTCAAACTCTCCAGCCAGGCGTGGTGGCGCACGGTAGCTTGGAGGTAGAAAGCCCCTGGGTTCAATCCCCAGAACCGCAAAAAAAAAAAAAAAAAGAATTCAAACTCTCCAGCCGGGCGTGGTGGCGCACACTTGTAATCCCAGTACTTGGGAGGCTGAGGCAGGAGGATCGTAGGCTTGAAGCCAGCCTCAGCAACTTAGTAAGGCCCTTCACAACTTAGTGAGACCCTGTTTCAAAATAAAAAGTAAAATAGGTCTGGGTGTGTAGCTCAAAGGTAGAATGCCCCTGGATTCCATCCCTGGTACCACAAAAGAACAAAAACTACAGAATTCAAACTCTCCTCCATACCAAGCTGCCTGGGACACTTACTGCATCTCCTGTTGCTAGATGGATTCCTCTTGGAAACCAGCCACAGTGGAGGATGCACTAATTGTACATTAGGAGTCTATCCACGAGCACTGGGAGGGCCTGCCTGCAGACAGCACGGTACCCCCATCCCTGCCCCCCACCCCCAGGGATCCTGGCTTCCTCTTCCTCTACCTGCACAATCCTGAAAAACAATTCTGCTTTACCTTGTAATCAAGTATGCCCAAGCCAAGGGCATTTCCTATAAGCAACAGAATTACGCAGTGAATCTCAGCAAATGTGGGTAATGTTAAATTACCCGATGCAGGGATCCCCAGGGAGCAGAGAGTCCACAGGGAGCCAGGAGGGACTTTGGGATGATGGCTGCAGACAGATATGGAAGGGCAGGCAGGGCCAGGCTGGGAAGGGCTTTTAGCGACAAGAAGGGGTGACAACTAGTTGACATGTGGGTGCTTGAGGAGTAGACCGCACAGTTTGATTTAGGGCTTGTGCAGAGGAAGTAAGGGAGCAAGTTCTGGGGGGGGGGTGGAATGTTGTCCCTGTTTTGTTTTTTGTTTTTGTTTTCCTGAGGAATATATTTTTCTGCAAAGAAAAGTGAGAGCCATTAAGACAGAACCCACTGCTGCACAATCCAACTGGATGCTCATCAGACTCAACATGGGCTCCCCTAAAGGTGCATTTATAGGTAGGTCAGGTGTCCAGTGCACTTCAACCTCCCCTAGCAAAGAGATATTATAACCTGCTGGGCATTTCAGACACATTTTTTTTCTTCTCAAAATAGAGTAGATTCAAAAACAATTCTACAGGTAAAAAGCCTGCCTCAAAAAATAAGAAACAAAAAGCTTAAACCTCCAAGCTAATAATAGGAAGGAGTATGACCTTGAAGTCCGCCAGGACCATCATCAAATGAATCCTGGCGGAGAGTCTAACTCCCACGGTCCCTTTCTTCAATGGCTGGCGGATTTTGCCCACTCACCTTAGAAGCTTCTAAATTCTGACACTATATCAAAGAAGTGAGGTGTGGGGGCAGCCCCCCACCCGTTTCCGCAGCACTGCCTGAGCACATCTCTCAGCTGAATCACCCCGGCACATCAGCCCCTCTGTGCAGCCTGACTAAATCCCTTCGCGGCCTCTCAAGTCCTTCAAATCGCTGTCCTTGGTCTGGCCTTGAAGGACCCTCGCTCAAAAATACACACCCCGGCTGGCAGCTTCCCTTTCTCCCTTTCTTGGTAGCGCCTCCCTAAGGGAGGGGCCATACTTGATTTTCCTCGTGGAAGTCATTCATCTATTCTGTCAATAATTTGGGGAACTCAGGCAGAAAGCTATAATGAGCTCCCACTGCCTTGTCCCTTGATGTGTAAATGAAAAGAAAGTTGAGGGAACCTAAGAACAAGAGCTTTTCTGTCAGGAGAGAGTTATGTCTTCACGCATAAGACCTTCTCCACCATCAGGTTCATCCACATCTTTGAAAGCACATCCAGAAAGTAAAAATCCACAGACGTAGATTTATTGATCCGGTAGGGGGCGCTGGCTGAAATTTTGGCTCTCCAAAGACTTGAGAAACTTTGTGGATACAGATCTGCCGGTTATTAAGAAGGGAGCCTGGGGAACTGGTATAGACATCAAGAGGGATTCAGGACCATTCACCGCACACCCCAAATGCAAATTCTAAAGGACCCCTGCTGCTCTAAGCTTAGCCTCCATGCATTTTGGGTGTGAGTGTGTGTGTGTATGTGTGTGTGTGTGTGTGTGTGTGTTACTGGGGGTTGAACCCAGGGGCATTCTACCTCCAAGCTACATTCCCAGCCCTATTTTATTTTTATTTTGAAACAGGGTCTTGCTAGGTTGATGAGTCTCACTACTTGCTGAGGCTGTCCTCAAACCTGCGATCCTCCTGTCTCAGCCTCCCAAGTACCAGGAATTACAGGCATGTGCCACCACACCAGGCTCCTTGCTTTTTTTTTTTTTCTGGAAAGTGGCCAGCCCTTTGCTAATAGCTTTGCCGTTACCCAGCCCTGGGACTGACTGCTTGTGGCTCAGGCCTATTGACTAACCTATTGACTGACCATCACCCCCTGCTTGGTTAAGGTCTCCTGGTCTCTTCTGCCCCGTCAAGGCCATACGCTCTCACCTGCAGCAGTCCCAGCCTCTGGAAACCTTCTGGTGAAACTATAGAAAGAGAGGCTTTGTATCTTATCTTGGAGTCCCATGTATTTCCCTGAAATAATAATATTTTTTTCACTCACCTCCAAGCATCCCATTCCATGTCTCCATCTCCTAATTATCCTGAAATTACTCAGCTTCTGAGTGTTTGGGGGCCCATGGTTCTCCTCTGCCCTGACACACACTCTCGGCCCTAGTGTCTTCTCTATAATTAGTTCCCCCTTCTCTCCATCCTCACCCCTAATTCAGCCTTGGCAATACATAAACTTTGTAATTAGAAAGGGCTAAGATGTTGCCAGGAATGCAAACATATTTAGTGCTAGCACCTAGCATTGTGTGCCATCCTGGGCTCTACTCCAAGTCTTGGAAGAGCAGAAAAAGACAAGAGGAAAGAAAGCAAGCCTTTAATGAGCTGGGAGTCTATGTCAGGGGCTTGCTTACACACAGCCTCATCTGGCCCTCCCAAAGGCCTAAAAGGGGGTTTTCAGTAGCTGGATCTCAGAGAGCCAAGAGATTTGCCCACGGTCTCAAACCTGCAGAGAGGCAGAGACAGGATCAAGCTCAGGTGTCTGCCTCGCTGCCCTGGCTGTGATCTTGGGGCTCCCCCACATGTGGTGTCTGCTGCCCTGGCTGTGATCTTGGGGCTCCCCCACATGCTCACAGAACATCACAAATGATCTCAGTCTGGCACCTGACACGCTCAGCTAACTGGGTGATGGAATTCATGCCTCTCTCCACTGTCTGGCTTTCCTGTTCAAATGACTCCTACATATTTGGCAAGGAAAAAATTCCAATGATGTCAACATTTTTGAAGAACTCTGTGAAAGCCGCCCAAAGCGGTCAGGCCAGCCACTCATACTGCTAGACTGCAAGCACCTGGAGGACAGGGTCCTCCTCTTATGCATCTGTGTCTCCCGTGGAACAGGTGGCAGGAGCTGACATGTATGGGCATGTAAAAAAATAAATTAATAAAAAGAAGCCATGTTTGGTGGTGCACGTCTGTAGTCTCAGTACTTGGGAGGCTGAGACAGGAGGATCCCAGGTTCAAGGCCAGTCTCAGCAACTTAGCAAGGCCCTCAGCAACTTAGGAAGACCCTGTTTCAAAATAAAAAATCGAAAGTGCTGGGGGTGTAGCTCAGAGGTAGAACACCCCCCTAAGTTCAACCCCCAGTGCAAAAAATAAATAAATAAATAAATAAATAAATAAAGAGAAGACAGACACTGACCCAACTGAAGCCCAAAACAGAAACCCAAACAGCCCATCACAGCGTCCTTTAAACTGTCCTTGGCTACTGAAACAACTAGCATAGCTCTGTCCCAGAATCCTGAGGGGAACAGCAGAAGAAGATAGCGATTGAGAAAGCCACCATGCTGGGTGACTAGGAGATCATTTTTTTTACAAGATGCATCTTCATTGCCCTCCTGTTCCAAAATTGCCTGCTTATATAAGGGGTTGTCTTATGCAAGGAGAGAAGAAGATAAACTTTGAGAAGACCTGGCAGGAATATTTTTGTAGGCTCCTCCACAGCTACAGGAATCATCCTAGAAGCAGATGGTGCATCGCTGCGCCACGCTGCACGAAGGACAATTCCCACACCGGGCGTCATCAGAGTCCACCCCCAGAGCTGCCTGCTGCTGTCATCAGGAGCCTTGAAACCAAACACACCATGTCTGTCTGTGTTCCACGAATGTGAGACTCTCATTAGCAAAATGATCTTTAGCAACTTCTGGAATCAACTAGCAACGTGTTGTTTTCTTTTCAAAGTGGGGGGAGGGGAGAGCCCTTTCTTCTTCATCATACACTGCACAAAAATGATTCCCCCTGGAAATATAGGGGGGCAAAAGAGGTAATTTGCAAGGTGTTGTGCATCTAGAGCAAAGTATAGATACAGGAGCTTTGGAAAAGGGGGAGGACCTCGTGGTCTCTGCTGGGGAACTGGAAACCAGCAGCTGCAACACCGGTGCATTTCTACTGCACTGGAAAAGTTCCAGTTGCTTCCACTGGGCCCGAGACCTTGGATAGACTGTGGATGTTGATGGAGTAAAGGAAACACATCCCCAAAATATGGCCCCTTGGAAACTGAGGGAATAGAGGCAGGAAGTCTCTGAGACCTTCTGCTGCCCCTTTTTCCCCTGAAGAGAGCCAAAGAAACTAGAATCCCCTTGCTCCTTCTTCCCTGAAGCAGTCCATGAAACCTAGGCAGGTCGCTCTCTGACCTTCACTCTCCTCTGTCCTTCACACTTCTGGGGGCAGGTGTATTTCGGGCTCTAGCGGATACTGCTTGCTCTGTAGTCCCACCACAGAAGGTTGCTGCTTTAGGCAGCTCCCTGAAAATCATTCTGTGGCTCCTGCCACGGAAGGTCGCTGCTCAAGGCAGCTTCCTGACAGTCATCTTCTTGCACAATAACAACATGAAGTCTGATATAATAATTTTGAGATAATTTAATAATTGGGGGATTGGGGAGGAGATAGAGATGACAAATTCTCCTTGCCTTCTATAGCCAGGGCCCTTCTTATATTAAGGGTTCAAACAAAGCAAATGGGAAGATCACAAGCTAAGACCAGGGAGTCGCAAGGTGAACGTTTCAGGGAGAATAGGAGGTCATCAATGTCCACCTTTTGGTCCCATCTGATCCCAGGAAACTTGTCTGTGTGCAGACAGCTTCCACTTAGCATGTACTGTGTACATGGTTAAGCCGGTCCGAAATCTTGACCTCATTGCATGGGCTAAGATGGCTCCCAACACAGGTATCCTGCCCACACCTGGAGGGAAGCAACGTCACCACAGGATGCTGTTATAGTTTGGACTTAACGTATCCCCTGAAGCTCTTATGTTAAGCAATGCAACCAGGAATGGAGTCAGGGCCTGGCTGGAGGAGGTGGGTCCCTTGGGGCATTGTCTTGGGGACTGTATCTGTCCTTCTCCCTCTCCTTTTACTCTCTCTGCTTCCACTACTTTGATAAGAGCACAATTTTTCCTCCTCTGCCATGAGCTAAGACTCCACTGCCGAAGTTTCTAACTGGGAGCCAGCTGATCATAGACTGACCTCGGAAACCATGAGCCCCAAATGAACCTTTCTTCCTCAAAGTTGTGCTTGTCAGGTAATTTGGTCACAACAATAAAAAAGCTGACTAAAACAGATGCCACCGGGCGTGGTGGTGCACGCTTGTAATCATAGTACTTGGGAGGCCAAGACAGGAGGATCACAGATTCACAGCCAGCCTCAGCAACTTAGTGAGGCCCTCCGCAACTTAGTGAGACCCTGTTTCAAAATAAAAGAATAAAATAGGCCTATGTAGCTCAGAGGTAGAATGCCCCTGGGTTCCATTCCCAGTGCCACACACACACAAAAATGTAAAATATCAGAAATCAAGCCGGGTGTGGTGGCACACGCTTGTAATCCCAGTACTTGGGAGGCTGATATAGGAGGATCACAGGTTCACAGCCAGCCTCAGCTACTTAGTAAGGCCCTCCGCAACTTAGTGTGACCCTGTTTCAAAAATAAAGAATAAAAAATAGGATCGGAGGTATAGCTCAGAGATAGAATGTCCCTCGTTGCTAACCCTAAATATTTTGAATTTTTCTAAAGATTCCTGGCTAACGCCCTTTCACAGACATTGGGCCACCCAGGTTCCCTTTTCATCGGTAAAAGTAAAATGGAAGGATCCCATGACAGGAATCTGGAGAGGACCTGATCCTTTGATAACAGCCGGAAGAGGGTTTGGCTGTGTTTTCCCTCCAGAAGAAACCAG
>PVJS01010506.1:0-47868 GCA_004027185.1 Glis glis | reverse complement strand
AACCTGGATCCTCCGGTCTCTGCCTCCCAAAGTACTGGGATTACAAGCGTGCGCCACCATGCCTGGCGGTGCATATATATTTTAAATATGAAAATTGAAATTGAATGTATGTTTATTCCATCTATAAATATTTTCATATTATTATATATATAAAGTATAGCATGTAGTTGAATAGAATATAAATGTCTCTTGTTTTTTAATGTTGTAAGCAGTGTTAGTTTTAGATACCAAACACTTTGACGGACTAATTCCACAGTCAGAAGCAATGCTGAGCTCCTGGGGAGCCTGAGGCAGGAGGATCACAAGTTAGAGGCCAGCCTGGGAGTCACACTCTTTGCCACATTAATTACACTTTGGGGCAGCTTTGAAAGTAACTTGAGACCCTGTCTCAAAATAAAATTTAAAAAAGGACAGGGAATATAGCTTCAGTGCACAAGGCCCTGAGTTCAATTCCCAACACCACAATAAATACATAAATAAAATAAGCAACGTGGAAAAGAAAACAATTTCTCTCTTTTCTGTTAAAACTATGAACAGTGTATCAGAGTTAAATAATAAATCTCTTCATTTGTTTCAGAGGGTTTTTTGTTTTGTTTTGTTTTGTTCTACTTTTTCTACATTTCTCTTCTGGAGCACCATCCCCTCCTGCTTTCCTCCTGCATATATATCTATGCTAAAAAATGGTTTTACACTACTTGTCTATTTTTCTTTTTGTCTTTTTTGGGACTTTTCCTGTTAGGCAGTGAAATGACATTCTTGGAAATAATTACCTGCTTTGCTCTGTGACATACAGATGAAAAAAGCATATGCATTTAAACAAATCTTTGAGGAATAAAATAATTTAAAAAGTATCATTACTTCATAGATTTAGTGAATGACAATGACAAGATAGACACATTTGCATGACAAAGATGTTGAGTTCCTAGTAACAATCACTTTAGAAATCTTTAAATGTACTACTAAGAAAAATATGGCTTCCTCTTTGATTTGGCACCATAGTAGCAAAACCAGCCCAATTTTAATGTATTTACAAATAAGAGATGTCATAGAAGTTTTTATGCTTCTGTCTGTCTAGGGAATAAAATTACATATTTAAGTTTTTAAGTTTTATTTCATTATTTTTTTTAAGTGCCGGAGGTGGAACCCAGGGCCTCGCACATGCCTGGCAAGTCCTCCACCTCCAAGCCTCCCAAATTGCATATTTTAGCTGTTAATGATTGTAATTGCTTGGGTCTCCCATTGGAACTGTATTAGTATGATTAGCATTTGTAGTTCTGCATTTACTCCAAGTCTAGAGTACTTTCAATTCAGATCAGGCTTAGAAAACACATCACGCTTAAGACGCCTACACAGTTTGGTTTTCCAATTTAATCTTTTTAGTGCACTTTTGCATGACATGGAACATGAGAAGAAAGTGCCTCGATTCCCAAAAGTTCCATAAAAAAGGAAACTCTGCTTTTTACTGCCAAAGTAAAATGGATTAAGAGCTGAGTAGTAAATGAACTCACATGGGCAGAGGGGCTCTGCCTCTATCCTGAGTGCCCAGAGGGAGAACCTGAGCCTCTCCTTAGAGCTGGGAGTTAGAGTGCACCATAGGAGATATTTCCTGTCTGATGTTTTGATAGGCAAGGCAGTCTGTTTTCCAGAAAAATTCAAGGTATTAAAAAATATGATTACAAATGCAAAGATTTACAAGCATGGCTATTAAAATAAAACCAACACTTCATTTCCCCTTCATCTTGTTTCTCTAATAACCTCTTTGCTTTTTCTATCCTTTGCGTTTTTAATAATTTCTGAACCTTACGTTATGAGATCGTTGTGCCAATCTTTCCAAAAAGTCTCTCCTTCTTGTTATATTCACACATCTCATTTTAGAAATTAGATGCGACGATTAAAAATTGGTGGATAAATTCTGAGTCACTTAAAGGAAGAGCTTACAGTATCCAGACACCATAGGGTGTTCCACACTCATTGGACCAAATATTTAATGATTAGTCTTATATGCCAGGCATTGCTAAATGCTGTACACACACACAGTGCTCACTATATTGGACATGCTCTGTGAACTCATGGAGTTGATGAGTCTCTACCAAATAACTGCAGGGATATGTCTGTCAATCAGAAACCTAGACTCTTCCTGATGTGACATCTACAAGGAGGCACTATTCAGGCTTTGAGGAATAAATGTTGCTTTGATGAAGTGTCTTCTGGTTAAGAACAGAGGATGAGTAGAAATTGACCGAGCTAAAAATGCAGACGTGAGCACTTTGTGGAAAAACAAATGTTGCAAGGAGGAAACTGGCTCAGTGCCCGCCGAGGACCTGCAGGGCCAGGAGCTGTGGTACAGTGAGGGGCGTGGGTAGGGAAGTAGGGCAGGGGAATAAAGAACCTGGCAGGTGGAGATAAGAATTCCACATGGTAATTTGGCTCCAACAGGAGACCATTGACTGGTAGAGGGTTAGAGTACACTGTCTTCATGCCAGAGTCCTGAAAAATCCCTATATTTCACACATAGATGTTCAATAAAATATGCTGAAAATGGATTAATGAAATAACAAAAGAATAAATTTTGCTGGCCTGAAATTCTACCCAACCATTCTCAATGAATTCACTATGAATACCAAAATCTCATAACCACATACATTTAATATAAATTAGCAACTTAACCTATTGGTATATCCACCTGTGGAATTTATATGAATTCCCACAGCAATGTATGACCTTGAATTTTAAACACTGACTTCATTAAAAAAAAAAAACCTGTTCTCTTCTATATGGTCTTTACTGTGTTAAAACTTTCTGCCGGGCGTGGTGATGCACACTTGTAATCCCAGTACTTGGGAGGCTGAGACCGGAGGATCCGAGTTCGCGGCCAGCCTCAGCAACTTAGTGAGGCCCTCCGCAACTTGGTGAGACCCTGTTTCAAAATAAAGAATAAAAAAAAATAGGGCTGGGGGTGTAGCTCAGAGGTAGAATGCCCCTGGGTTCAATCCCCTGTACTGCAAAAAACAAACACAATTTTTCTTCTTTATTTCATGTCTTCCAATTCAGATCTAAATTACACCTTGAAATTAAAAGAGAAGAATAACAAACATAATCATCTCATAGCCTACAAAAGCAGTTCTTGAAACATCCCATTTTATTCTCTATTAATCATTTGATCCTATTTATTAAAGTCACACTTCATGAATAATTTACATGATTGCAAACATTTGACTATTCCACTCATTATTTATGATAAATTAAAAGATATAGAAATTAATTGGGGGTAGGAGAATAATTTTATGGCCCTGTCTTTGAAAGAGAAAACAATTCCTTTTATGATTTCAAATAGTGATATAGTGCTGGAGAATAGTGTTATCACTATTAGAGCTCTATCATTATTCTATTATTGCCTCGATTACTAATAGCTCTGTGATTGTAAAAGTACATATCTTTGTCAAAATTATTTTGGTCTCACTGGACATTCATGGGTTTTATGGGCAAGAGAAGCCCAGAGTGCGGCTTTGATAAGCAGAGGCATCAGGACAGGTCTTCAGAAGCACAGACTTGGGGCGGTGAGAGAGGGGCTCCGTGTGCAGGGCTGTGTAGAAAAATGGCAGATATTAACCCCCTGGCACGTGGGATCAGCTACAAACAGTGCTTGTGACTTTCAGGCAGATGGCGTGGGGTTGAAAGATAACACTATTTTGTTGTCATTGTTGTTGTTTTAGAGATTGAAAGCCGGGCATGGTGGCGCATGCCTGAAATCCTAATACTTGGGAGATTGAGAGAGGAGGATCGCAGGTTCTTGAGGACAGCCTCAGCAATTAGGGAGACCCTGTTTCAAAAATAAATAAATAAATAAATAAATAAATAAATAAATGGGCTGGGGGTGTGGCTTAGAGGTAGAATGCCCCTGGGTTCAGTCCCTAGTACCAAAAAAAAAAAAAAAGTAAAATTTAATAGAAACAATGAGGTCTCCCTGAAGGATGATTCTCCCGGGCACTGACCATCTAAACCTCACCAGTTAAAACACTCCTGCAATACAAGCTCACGATCATCCTCTCCTTTAGTGCTCTTTCTCTGCAATCCAGAGGCTCAACATTTTTGAACACATTCTCAATGCAGTTAGTCCCTTGCAGCTAAGCCATGCATGCCAATAAATGATTAGGTGCAGTTCTGAATTTTTTGTTCCTTCGAGATGTCATTAGTTCTCCCTTCTGTTGTGTTTATATACAAGGACAAATGGAGCAGGGTTAATTATAATGTTTTGAGCAATAATAAACAGTTGCTGAAACCAGTTCTTCTTCTGTTTGTTATTCTAACACAAAGTGCTACATTTTCTGGCCAAAGGATGGTAAGTAATTAAAAACAAAAACAGACAGTATAAGAAAAGCAACTGGAACTAGTGTTCATTCTGAAATAGTCTCTGAGCTTAGAACTGCTACTCTTGGAGGAATATTAAATATCTGACAACAGTCACTTTGCTTCTTGACACTTAAAATACAAATTATTATAATTGTTAGTTTCTGGGAATAAGATACAGAATTTTTTGGCAGCAAGGTTTCACTCCATCTTGTCTTCTGTAAACCCCATGATAGAAGATCACTTATCTTCCATATCTAGAGAAGTAATACAATCATGGGGTACATAGAGAAGATAAATACTGTTCCCTTGAAAATTAGAGCTCAGTGGCCATGTAATTCTAGGGATGGGGAAAAATTAAAACTAATGAAAATTTATGTTAACAATGAAAAAGAGATCAACAGTAGTTTAATCAATTAATTAATATTAGCTTAACTAACATGAGCTAAATTAGCCCCCAAATTATCCTTTGCTTATTAATTCAAAGCTGAGTTCATTTATATCTCTGGTAGAATCAGGACACGAACATCAGGTCTACTGCTAATACTTGTGAGACTGGAGACGTCAGCGAGTTTCTGTGTCCTGAGTAACTTCAACTGTAAAGTAGTGTTTTTGCTATGAGAATTCATATTTAGGTGCTTTTTATCAATGAACTGCAGAATGACATGGACCTATTATGTGTTAACTGCAGAATCAGAATTGCCTGAGAAAGGACACAACAGGTTACTATCACATCTACCATTCTATGAAGAGGTATGAAAGAGAAGGAAAAAAAATGATGTGGTAAGTTTGGAAATCTTGATGGCATGTTTATACCCAACATTTCCTGGTTTCCTCAAACAGGTCAATGATCTTATTAGAGTGGAGGAGACCACCCAATAACGCAGCATTTTCCATAATCAAACCAATAAGACCCAATCGGTTCCTTCCCACCTGCTCTCATAATTCAATACTTCTTGCTCTGGCTCTGAGTACAGGTTCCACATATGTTAACTGAATAACAAAATGTATAACCTTCCCTTCAGCTTGCTGGCACGTGAGTCTTCTTTGAAGGTGGAAAATATATAGGTTTAAAAATGTTATGATATATGCAAAATACTTTGGAATTTTTAATTGATCAAGTAAGAATATAAATGACACATGAAGTCTGCTTCTGCAAATAAATAGGGACAGAACCACGATGTTGGATAATAGAATGAGTGGGGCTGTGGGAAGGGGGTGGCGGGACAGGGGCAGGCACAAAAAGTGAAGGCCATTGGTGTCCATAGTGATATGGACATGGCTTCCGAGTCTTCCTTGAAAATTTATTTGAGAAAAAGGGAAAGACACAATATGATGGGAGATTAGTAACTGCTGTGTATGTAGAGCCATCCAGATTGTTGTAACTAACTACTCATTAGGGCACTGACAAAGATTGATACTGACCACCATGCCGTGCTGATGTGTACTGGCTAAATAACAATTATGCCTTGGGAATGATGCTCGAAAGTACCCTGTTGGGGGCCATCTTAGCCCACGCAATGAGGTCACCGTTTCGGACCAGCTTAACCATGTACACAGTACATGCTAAGTGGAAATTGTCTGCACGCGGACAAGCTTCCTTGGACTGGATGGGACCGAGAGGAGGACTTTGATGACCTCCATTCTCCCTAAAATGTTCACCTTGCCCCTCCCTAGTCTTAGCTTGTGTTTGCCACTCCCTGGTTTTAACTTGTGTTTGCCACCCCTGGTTTTAACTTGTGATTTTCTTCCCTTTTGCTTTGTTGGAACCTCTATATAAGAAAGGCCTTGACTACATAAGGCAGGAGAATTTGTCATCCTGGATCTCCTCCCCGACCCTCCCAATTCCTAAATTCTCTCCAAATTATTATATCAGACTTTGTGTTGGTATCATGTGAGAAGACTATTGATCAGGAAGCTGCCTGGTGCAGCGACCTTCCGTGGCTAGAACCAAGGAACAAACTTTAGGAAGCTGTCTGGTGCAGTGACCTTCTGTGGCAGGAATCACAGAATAGTTGTTAGGGAGCTGCTTAAAGCAGCAACCACCTGTGGCGGGACTACAGAGCAGGGAGCGTCCACCAGAGCAACCCCGACAGTACCCTGATCAATAGAGAGATGACTCGTATGCATTGCCTTTCCATCTTCTCATGGTCACGTATGGAAAGGTTATCTTCCTCCCTAGAGCTCTGCACCCTGCCAGATGAATAAGAAATAGATGTCATGAATATTCAAGAATGAAAAGCACTTAGGAATACGTCTGTATAGTATTAGTCACTCATTGATTATGTATGAACTAAAACTGCATTTACAAAATAATACAATTGAGAATAATAGAGCCCAACTTTGAGGAATTTGAATAAGAAATTGAAATGTAGCCGGGCGTGGTGGTGCATGCTTGTAATCCCAGTACTTTGGGAGGCGGAGACCGGAGGATCCAGGTTTGCGGCCAGCCTCATCTCTCTCTCTCTCTCTCTCTCTCTCTCTCTCTCTCTCATTCTTTCTCTCTCTCTCTCCCGGTTTCAAAATAAAGTATAAAAAATAGGGCTGGGCGTGTAGCGCAGAGGTAGAACGCCCCTGGGTTCAATCCCGGGTACCGCAAAAAAAAAAAAAAAAAAAGAAATTGAAATGTCACTTACCAAATGTTTGGTGGTAAAATTGATCTAATGAAATTATATATTTTTGGAGCTAATTCTGACAGCCTGAAAAGATGTTATTTTTTTTCCTTTCAAAATAAAAATTAGCCAGGCATGGTGGCATACACTTGTAATCCCAGTACTTGGGAGGCTGAGACCTGAGGATCCGGGTTTGCTGCTAGCCTCAGCTACTTAGTGAGAACCTCTGCAACTTAGTGAGACCCTGTTTCAAGATAAAGAATTAAAAATAGGGCTGGGGGTGTAGCTTGGAGGAAGAATGCCCCTGGGCTCAATCCCCAGTACTGCAAATAAAAAAATAGAAAATAAAATAAAATTATTAAAATTAAAATTAAAAATTCTCAAGTCTCACCAGCTCACTTACCTCTGGTGGGACAAATGTGGAGATGCCAATTCTCTCTGTTGTTCTCAGAAGCACTGTTTTTGCGAAAAATTTAATAAATTTTTAAAATACCCTCCTTCCTCCAGCTTACTGGTACTTGGATCTTCTTTGAAGGTGGCAAAATCAGAAATTTATTTCCCACAGCCCTGGAGTCTGGGGAGTCCACGATTAAGGCACCAGCGGATTCCATGGCTGCCGAGGTGCCGCTTTCTGAGTCATAGATGGTGTGATCTTGCTTTATCCTCGCTTGGTAGAAGGGACAACTCCCTTGGGTCTCTTCTATGACAGCACTAATCCTACACACCTTCCCAGAGTCCCCACCTCCTAATCCTATCACTAGAGATTCAACATATGAAGTTGGGGAGTGAGGAAGACATATAACAAAGTCACTCTGTTTTTTACTTAGAATCATAGAGGCTGCTCAGATAGCTGGTACCAAACCCAAGGGGACTCCAAGACAAGCGCTCTTCCAGCAGGTCTAAATCCTCAGTGCATTTCTGATCAAATCCCAAAGAGCATTTAATGCCAATTCTTTGTGAGGAGATAGGGAAAAAAGCAGAACGATGAGAAAAACAAGACATTATCACACATCGGACTTCTCTCTTTCTCTCTGATTCTTTGACTATTTATTATAGTTTTGTTCTCAGGAATCTTTTGTTTAGTTGGCAATGACTTCCACCACCAACATTCTGCTCTGTTCTCCAAGGGCTAGCCTCTAAGCTTGCTCTTAAATACCTGATGCCTGAGGTTGGAAGGCTGAGTGTAGAACAAACACTTTTGTCTTGGCTTGGTATTTGACTTGAGGCTTTATACAGACAACCTGATACCCACAGTTAAGCCTCAGCTAACCCTCACTTCAACACGCGTTAATCTTCACCTTTAACTCACACGCAGGCCTGAAAGTTCAGCCAATGAAATGATCAACTTTGGCAGTTGTGTATGTATGTCTGAGTGTCTGTGTATTCGAGAATGTTTTTCTTAGTCCAGTTTTTATAGGCAGTATAAATCATGGCTGCGGTTATAAATTAACAACAATAATTTAGCAGTTAGAAGACAGAATTTGTACACCATGTACCACATTGATTCAGAGTTAGGAAAAAACACAGTGTTTATTTAGTTGGACATTTTTGGGTGCTGTTTAAGACTAGGCCTCTCTCGGCTTTCTGTGGTTCCTTTTGTAATGCTCGTTAATGACCAAAGTGAATCCTTGCTTTTCTCTTTTTACTTTTACACTTTTTCTTGAACCTCTAGGATCTGTATTGTGACTTGCGATACCATTATTTGTTTATATGTCATTCTCAGCCCTTCGGAGTAAACTGTCCCATGGTGGTCCTATTTCAGAGTGTCATAGATCATAGAGGGAGAGTGGGATAATTTTTAAGTTGAATAATTCTTTTTTTTTTTTTGCGGTACTGGGGACTGAACCCAGGGGCGTTCTACCTCCGCGCTATACCCCCGGCCCTATTTTTTTTATACTTTATTTTGAAACCGGGTCTCACGAAGTTGCGGAGGGCCTCACTAAGTAAAGAGAGAGAGAGAGAGAGAGCTGAGGCTGGCCGGGAACCCGGATACTCCGGTCTCTGCCTCCCAAAGTACTGGGATTACAAGCGTGCGCCACCACGCCCGGCTGAATAATTCTTTTATAAGACAATCCACTCAAAATAGATTTCTCGCAATTTCAAAATACACATACCAAAAAGAAGTGCCTTTAAAATCTATGGTTGACAATAAAATGTTTGTATTTTTCACTCCTAATATTCATATTTTCTTTCTCTGTGCCAGATCCTGTGCGGAGGGGAATAAAATGCCTAAGATTGTTCACGTGCTAGCACTTAAAACAAATAAAGTGTAGAAGCAACTGAGAGGCGTGGAAGCAGTATTGTCGGTTAAGGTAAGGCACGTCGGACGACTTTCTTTGGCTTCCCTGTGGTGTCAAGCCAGGCTTCACTGAGAAGATGATATTTGAATTGAGGCGAGAAAGTGAGTCTAGAAGGTCAGGACAGAATAAACAAGGGAATTGGGCATTTCAGGGTTAGAAACTGACATATCCAAAAGAGTGCTGAGTAAATAATAATGAGTTCATGAGCTAGAGCAAGGGATGCTGTGGATAGTGGTGGTGTTCTCTGGGTGAGGAGGGGCGGCAGAAAGCTGAGCTGTCTGCGGTTCATTCTCTAGGCTGGGATGGCTTTTAAATAAATAAGGACATGATGTGATTTGCTGGTCTAGTATGGACAGGGTTGGAAAAATAGATGACAGAGTTGAAGAGATCAGCCAGGAGACTATTGTAAGAGACGATATGGTGGCAGTGGGTTGGGAAAGATGGCGCCATGAGGCAGTCACTGTTGAAAGGGGCAGGCTGGAAAGTGTTTGGGTTGAGGTGGTTGGGATGGGGTTGGAGATAATGCGCTATTTCCACCTGGAGCACATGGGCGGGATCACCCCTTAATGAAGGGATCTGGATTTCTCTTTCAGAAGATCTGGGTGTTTTGCTTCTCTTTCAGGAGTTGGGCCTGGGTTTGTGGACAATTACAAGTTTGGCACAAGTCCCTTGTTATTTATTCTAGCCAAGAAAGTCTTATTTCTTTATTGCCTCCTTTTCTTGAAATGCATCTCCTCTCACTTCACGTGGTTTTGAAGCAGCTGCCGTTGGTCTGGTGGCTTCTTTCCTATGTCCAGAGTGGACAGGTTGGGGTCACATCTCCCCAGGATAAACCTGTGCCTCACTGTACTAAAGTGGAACAAGGTAGATCGATCTCTCTCTCTCTCTCTCTCTCTCTCTCTCTGAAGACCTCAAGCTGAGGCTATGTCAACCCGGAGACCACTGATTGTCACGTTCCAACATGTGAGGTGCAATACAGACAGTTTGTTGTCTGTTTGAGAGAAGGCACAAACAGATATTCTAAGAGAGGGGCAGGTTAGAGATGGAGGAAGGACGTTTCCCCAGCTCCTCAGGGCTTCGGCTTCTGGTTCTAGCCATGCTCACCATCCCTCAGGCTCCCTGGCATTTTCTGTAATCTCTCCAGTGAGCACTCTTCCTCCCTTGGACTTTGCCTAAGCTGTCTAGAATCTACTTTTGTTGCCTTTTGTTTTTAAACTAAAGTGATCTTAAACTACATCTGGATGGAGACGTTCACTATGCCAAGAAAAAAAATGTAGAAAATGATGACGAGACTTGAGTATAGATCATCAACATAGATTTGGGAGCCGAAGCCTTAGGAGTGGATGAAGATATCCAGGAAGAGCAAGTAAGGTGACCCAGAGGATAGGCCTGAGGGCACGTCCTTGGTACTGACCAAATGTAATGGTAAACCCGAAGAGGGAGATGTATTTTACATACAGGAGGAAAGGATGGAATAGGTTGACAACAGCCAAGAAGGAAAAGGAATTTCAAATATGAGGTGTGGATAACTCTGCTAAATATTGCAGAAAGGTCAAACAGAATGAGGACTGATAAAAAGCTATTAGATTAGGCAAATAGATGACAGATGGCTCACTTTTCTTAGGTGTAAATAGTGTCAACAATATAAGAAGTATGTTGCCTAAAAATAGAGATAAATAATGAATGAGAGAAGACTGCTCATGCAAGATGTGCGAAGGGATGGAAAAGAAAGAGCATATAATTAAAAGGAGCAGCCAGGCTGGGTGTGGTGGCATATGCCTGTAATCTCAGTACTTGGGAGGCTGAGACAGGAGGATTGCAGGTTCCAGGCCAGCCTGAGCAACTTAGTGAGACCCTTAGCAACTTAGACCCTGTTTAAAATTAAAAAATAAAAAGGGCTGGGGGTGTAGCTCAGAGGTAAAATGCCCATGGGTTTAATCCTCAGTACGAAAAAAAGAAAAGAAGAAACAGTTGTATTTAATTTGACAAATGTTTAGTTACTACTGTAACTAAACAAACCTAACTGCTAAGGTAGATAGAGTTCCTGCCTGCAAGAATTTATAGCCAAGTGGGGAAAGCTTATAAACTAAGGTGGTGAGAGCTAGAGAAATATATCTTTAACTCCTCAACAGTTATATGTTTATGTCATACTGAATATCTACAAAGCATATCAATTTTGTTATGCCTGTTCATTTGCCTGGATGTATGTGTGTATGAACACACACACACACACACACACACACACACACACACACACATACACACCACATATAGTCCAAGTTGAAACTCTTATGGTATAATTTAAAAGCAAATTAAAACTGGGTATGGTGGCCCACACCTGTAATTCCAGTACTTGGGAGGCTGAGACGGGAGTATCATAGGTTCAAGGTCAGCCTCAGCAACTTAGCAAGACCCTGTTTCAAAAGAAAATAAATACAGGGTGGGGTGTATAGCTTAGAGGTAGAATGCCCCTGGCTTCAATCCCCAGCACCAAAAAAATCAAAATGATTTGCTTGTCTGGATGTGCAAGCCGACTATTCAGACACATTCTAATCCACAAGATGACAATCTGTCTGAGACCAGTCTTCACCTTTCTGTTGTTTAATTACTTCTCTCACATGACAACTGAGCAGTGTACGTAATGGACAGCCTTAAATGTCCTACTTACACAGGGGCTATTGTGTTTGTAGGGAAAGAAAGCCAAGTTCAGTTAAATCATACCAGTATCATTAGTCTTTTATTTATTTTTTAAAATAGCAATGAGAACTACATTTATATCTTTTTTCTTCTTCACTTAAGGGTAATTATTTCCAAATAGTACTACTAAGCTTTCCACAAATGGAAGATATTAGTATTTTAAGGGCACACCCCTTGGTGTCTACTTTTTCCAATAAAAAGATGCCAAGAATAAAATTCTTCAGAGGGGAGGCTCCTGTTTATGAATTACCCATATACTATTCACAGATATTGAAAAATAGATCCTCACTATCAACAATTTAATAACCTAGCCAGGGTTTCTAACCTTAGCAATGTCAAATACCCCCTCTCAACAGTGTTACAAATCCACCAAAAGCTTGTAATAGTTAATCAACCTTGACACACTCCTACTTATATTTTTTTCAGAGATTATTGTGCACTGTGTACACCTTATTCATCATTCTATTGCTGCATAGAAGAGAGAAAGAACACTCAATTGATAAAAATGAAAGCATGCAACAGATAAATGTCCTGAAGCAGTATTGCCTTGATTTGCTCTACGCATCAAGACAATACATATTAGTTAGAGGAGCTAGAGCAAGAAATACAGCCCCTGCTCTTGAGACAGGCCTCTTCTTACTTCACATGGTTCTGAAGCAGCTACCATTTTTGCAATAGCACCCTTCCTGTGTCCACAATGGACAGGTTGGGGTTGTATCTTCCTAGGATGACCACTAGGAACCATCGTCTTAGATTATTGAAGTAGAACAGAAAAAACAAAGTAAGTCTCACTCTGCAAAACAATAGTTGGTCGTAAAATAATTGCTATATGAAAGTATATTTTCTTCTTTTTACATGGAAATGGACTGATTCGTTCAACCTACTACCGTGTAGCATAATGTTTATGAGTCTGTTTGCTTGGTTCTTTTTATTAATATTTTTATTAGTATTTACAAGCAGAATTTCCAAAGACATGTCAAAATTATCCCTTGATTATACCTAACCCCAATCTCTTCTTTCTCCAGATTTGCATATAGAACATGGGTTTTGAACATATTTTCTTTAAATTTTAGTTGAATGCTTGCAAGTCAGTTATGAAAATGTTGATAATTTGGCTCTTGCAATTTAAAATTTTAAAACTCACCTTTGAAACATGTAATCCAGAGTTTATCCCTTTGCAATGATTTTCTTTTTTCTATAACAATTACATTTATTTTATTAACTGCTTAGCAAAAAGCCTACTGGTCCCTTAAGTTCCTAGCTCAAATATTTTCCATTCTGTGTTTCCATAACACTAGGCTCTGTTACAAGGCTCATCATATTTCACTCTATTTACTGTGTAACTTGAGTTTCCTCATGCCTCACTAGCCATGGGTACAAATGGGGCCTTATAATGATAATAACCCCAATTGCTTTACTTTTCCCAACCTGCTTAAGTGGTAACTCAGTCCTCTGGGAAAACTGCCTGTCCTCATGATACACTGGTTCCTCCACATGTACTGACAGACTGGCTCCACAGTGACATCCACTGTCCCACACCGGCTGACAGTATGTACTGCTGTGTGCACGATTTCCTGAGCACCATGGTCTCTGCTGCTGCTCTCATGTGACTACTTATACAGTAAGAACATGTTCCAGGCTGAATTTTCATGGTACTGAAGAGAGAGATGTACTGTGCGGAAAAAGGAAGGATTCTTACCTTCTCCATCCAGTTCTCTGCTTTGTCACTGGGTATATAAACAGCTCTTCTAGTGATCCTATACCTCAGGGGTTTTCCATGAAAATAATCTATGTAGCCCCTCTCCACGCTGGGATCAGATTCCATCCCATGAGGGTTATCCTCATCCTCTTGTTTTACCAGTTATGGCAGATGATAATGCCCAATCTCTTCCTTTCAGTCAAAACAAGAAACGGACATATGCCCTTCTATGTTTACTCTCTCCAGTCACACTCAAACCCATCCAGCTCTTCAAGCAGGTAATAGACATGGGGTCTTAGTCAGTTTTCCATTACTGTAACAAAATACCTGAGATTATTAACTTAAAAGGAGGGAAGGTTTGTTTTGGCTCACAGTTTTGGAGGTTCCAGTCCATGTTTGGTTGGGCTATTGCTTTTGGGTCGATGCTGGGTGGGAACAACACATCATGTTGGGAGTGCATGAGAGAGGAGGACTGTTCACCTCATGACCAAGTGAAAGAGAGAGAGAAGAGAAAGGGCTAATGTCCTACAGTCCGCTTCAATGGCATGTTCCCAATGACAGGAAAACCTCTGCTAGGCCCCACCCCTTAAAGTTTTTACCATTTCCCAATAGTGCCAAGCTGAGGACTAAGCCTTTAACTCATGGGCCTTCTGGGGACATTCCGTATCCAAGCTATAGCACATGGTCAGAGAGGACTGACTGCCATTTGGCTGAAGGTCCAGTGCCTGCGGCACTTGAGATATTTCCAGCCTCACAAGTTTTTAAGTCCTTGAGGATATGAACAAAAACTCTTTTCCTTCTCTGCATTGAATCAAAACTAAAATATGAATTTAAAACAAACCCCATAGACCGATCCCTTAATTCTAAAAACAAGCAAAGTGTAGTGGCAGTTCAGAAATGTAGAGACATTTTACTTGACATGTAAGCTGGCAAGATAGCCCACCACAGTATTAGGAAAACTGGCAGAACTTACAAGACTCCTGGATCAGAAACAAAACACTTCATTACTCACATCAGAACAGGAAACATGAGCTACATGTTTACATCAAATTCCCCTGTCTCACTAGGCAACAGCTGAGAAGTCCAAAGTTTGGGGACCCAGATATTTTATTTATTATTTATTATTTATTTATCATTTATTTTTTGCAGTACTGGGAATTGAATCCAGGGGCATTCTACCTCTGAGCTAAGCCCCCAGCTCTATTTTTTATCCTTTATTTTGAAACAGGGTCTCACTAAGTAGCTGAGGCTGGCCGCAAACCTGCGGTCCTCCTGTCTCAGCCTCCCAAGTACTAGGATTACAAGCATGCGCCACCATGCCCGGCTCCAAATATTTTATAATGGGTTGAAAAAGCAGCCTGCCCAATTCCCAGAGTAAAACATTATCTTTGTTGTACTAGACAGTGAACAAACCTGCCCTCTGCTCTAGGGGATGTTCTACGTCTAACTGCCAGGGCTGTTCACTATACAAATGTTTTTAAAAACATGGTTGTTTGACTCTAACAAAGACCATAGGTGTTGCTGCTCCTAAGACATATAGAAGCACCCGTCCATGAGAATTGCTTCCTCAGACCATCAAGAATTAAAATGACTTCACATTCCAAGAGTTAGTAACTATCAAGACTAGAACTCAGGACATTTGATGCATGGTCCAATCATTTCTTTGAATGAAATAGGAACAGAAAAGGAAGGGCATGATATTACTTTAGTTTCATTGATAAACACTGCTAACATCAATTAAGGCCTTTCCAAGGTATGTTTTAAAAATTCTAATATCACTGTGGTTATATACATCCTATAATAAAGATTATAATATTAATGTATAAAACTCAAACTCCTTTTCAAGCCTTGATATACTGAAAATTTAAAACAAAGAAGAAAGCAGTGTATAATAAAGTATTGCCTCATTTCCACTTGTATAAGCTAGGACATAAAAATTATTTGACTTTAAAAAAAACAAACAGAGTCTGTACACTTTAATTATAGATATTCACACGTAAAATGGTATATTTGCAACTCCTGGGGCCTGGGAGTCTTGGCTTTATTTTCCTAAAGACATATATTAGAAAGTAATAGTCAGTTTTAAAAAAAACAATAAGTCATTATTTGAGGATGTCATATTTCATGAAATAATGTTTGGGGAAAAAAAAACACTGAAGTTAAGCAGCCAATATTATGTTAACCACATACTTATTTCAGGAGTGTCATCCAGGCTGCTATTGGGTGTGGTCTCTGTATATTACTGTAAAATGATGAAAAACATTTATATGGGAACCAAGAGATCCTCACCATTAACTCATTATCTGTCTTCACGTGGAGAAGGATAGTACACCGGCTCAGCCCTCAAGTCTCTCCTCACTCTCAAACTATACTCTTCCAGCTACCTACCAGGGTCACCTCGGTATGAAATCCAGACAATGAATAAGAAGATAAGTACAAGTTAATGCCTCCCTGGAGTTGTATTGAAAAGAACCCTTGAATGCCTACAAAGAATTTGGGGATCAATTCTCAGTTTCCAATGCATAAGCATAAACAAATAAATGAAAGGACAAGAACAAGCATTTAACCATTTTCTTACCTAAGTTTTACTTAAATTTAATAAAGACTTACTGAACATTAAAGTTGAGGAGTTGTGAGCATGTCAATTGATGCCATCAGATACAGTCAGCAAAATTCAGAATGAATAATGGAGAAAATTTGCTTTTTATCAACAAGTAATTTTCAAAGAATAAAAAAGGAGTGGGGTGGGGGTGGGAAGAAGAGAGGGAGAAAGAGAAAAGAGAGTTTAAAGAAGAGATAAGACATATTAGCTCGTTACAATGTATGGTCCTTATTTAGATAAAAAAAACCCTAAAATTTTTCATGAGCCAGTTAGGAAGTTTGATAGAATTAACAAATCATTGTCATTTTAAAGGCATAATTATGGAATTGTGGTTAAGTTTAAAAAAATTCTTATGTTTTAGAGATACAAATACAAATGCTTTCAGATAAAGTGTTTTCTGGGATTTGCTTAAAAATTATACAACCTATTATGAATTGCCCAGGTAATACAAATATCTCAGGCCCTCTCTGGTTTTTGTATCTACTGACTATTAAAGTAGTAAAGAAAGGAACATGGGCTCTTTCATAACCTGAGAAAACTACCCATGGGTCCCCCCTGGATTCATGGCTACCTACTCCTGAATTCAGAGATAACATATTAGAAACCTTTTCCGTATAGGTAGAACAAAACTCAGTACTAAGAGAAGCATATCAAACTCTACATTAGATGTCTAAAAATCAAGCTTTTCTTTACTGTCTAGAAAACTATTAGCAATGAATAGATATCAAATGAGCTAAACAGGGCAATTTTCCTATTGAAATATTTGTGAAATGTACTGAGTGGCTGGTAGTTCACCCTCCTCCACCAATTTTTTCTTGAATTAAATTAACATGATTCAAGTATATAACCAAGATTTTCACTGCCTTTACTGACAATAAGATCAGGCTCATGCTAAGCCGATATGTGTTTCCACGTACCAAAATCTGTGAAAGTGAGATAACAATTTCTACCTCTGTAGAATCCTGTGCAGACTAATCCATGAGAGCTGGCAGGTGGTTGGTAGGGGTTGGGGGAAGCAAGGTAAGGCAAACTTTTATTTTTGGTAGCAATGTCATTTTAAGTTTCTATGACTAACTTTTGGTGGTCTTGACTTTGCTGTTGAGCCTTAAAGAAGAGTGAGTTAGAAGGCAACAATTTAACTAGTACCAAAGGAAAAAAAGAAGCCAGCATTAAAGAAGTATTTAAAATTACTGAATTTCTAGCTGGGCAAGGTAGTACACACCTGTAGTCCCAATACTGAGAAGGCTGAGACAGGAGACAAGTTAAGTTCAAGGCCAGTGCTCCATAGTAACTTAGTGAGACCTTGTTTCTAAATAAATACATTAAAAGGGCTGAAAGGGCTGGAGGGTAATTCAATGGTAGAACATCCCTGGATCCAATCCCCAGTACTCCCTGCTCCACACACACGTATTGAATTTCTAAACAAAAAAGGGGGTGTCCACCCTTACAAAGCAAACTTAAAATTACTCCCCTTTTTGGTGGTACTGGGGATTGAACTCAGGGACACTCTACCTCTGAGCTACACTCCTAGCCCTATTTTTATTTTTATTTTAAAACAGGGTCTCATTAAGTTGTGTAGGGTCTCACTAAGTTGCTGAGGCTGGCTGCGAACCTGCGATCCTCCTGTGTCAGCCTCCCACATACTGGGATTACAGGTGTGCACCACCAGGCCCAGCAAATATTACTCCTTTTTATAATCAGTATAAAGAAGGTCAATTGGGAGATCCATGACAGGTTTAAATCGAGGGTAGTGTAACTTTTTTTTTAAATTGTGTTAGGAAAAAGTTATCATAGGAATGTTCTGAGTTCCTCCTTGTCAGAAGACCAAAAAACCCCACAGACTATGTTTGTGTTTCTCAGTATTCTATGTGTTAGGTATTTTATTCAGGCCAATATTGCAATGTAACAACAGGATGACCCTTGTTATGACTGGCTCCTGCTTATCCTGGAGAAATTAGAAGTGATTGTCAACTCAAGCAGAGGATTTCCTCTTACAAGTGGCCCAGAAGAAAACAATCAGTCATTCTGATTATTGTAACTGGTGATGTGGGGTACAGAGGTGAGTGGGTAATACAGAGATAGAAGATATGTTGATATTTGCATGACTGTTACCTTTGAGTTAATTTGGGGACTGATTATAACAGCAGCGAGTAAGATCTTAGCGGTTGGGTATACACAAAAACCATTTGCTGAAAATCCTATGGCAAATGCATTGGGTGACATATAACTTCCTCTTCAAACTGGGATTCTTTTGAGAATGAAATGAGATACTATTCATAATTATGCTGCTGTGAATTAGACAAGTTATGACAAATGATCACCTTTATGTATGCAATATTCCTAAATGCATCTGGCAAATAGTGAGAGAAAGATATTGTACCAAATTTTACCCATCTTAGTGGAATTTTAAAAAACGAAATGTACTGAGAGTCAATATATAGTCCTATTTTATTTGACTGGAGAGTACTTTTTATATTCTGTGTTATAATTTAAGGAACAACAAAATGAGATTTTTTGATATATCTTACCTAATAAAAACTCATTAATAGATGTGATCATCAGAAGTAGGAACAGATTGGTCAGATAGGTTAAAAAATGAGGGTACAAGTGTGGGCGTGGTGGCTCACACTTGTAATCCCAGTACTTTGGGAGGCAGAGACCGGAGGATCTGGGTTTGTGGCCAGCCTCAGCTCTCTCTCTCTCTCTCTCTCTCTCTCTCTCTCTCTCTCTCTCTCCACCTAGTGAGGCCCTCCGCAACTTCGTGAGACCCGGTTTCAAAATAAAGTATAAAAAATAGGGCTGGGAGTGTAGCGCGGAGGTAGAACGTCCCTGGAGTTCAAACCCCGGTACTGCAAAAAAAGAAAAAATGAGGATACCTGACAAAAATAATGTTACTCCTTAAAGTGATCCCTCTTTTTAATTATTTTTGCATCTATTGCCTGTGCTGTACAACATAACTCTAGTTAGTTATCAAATCAAAGTTCCTCATTTTATGGATGTGCAAGACACTAACTTCTGAGTGTAGCCTATAGCTTTGGCTGAAAGTCATGTCCCTAACAGTTCTTTTCTACATGAAAAGCTGCCTCATTCTCATTATTCTACTGTCTAAGGCCAGAGCCTTCTGCTCACTGTGTCTGTCATTACCTTCCACTGAGAGGGGCCCTCTGTAGCTAGTCCGTGCCCCGTAGATACGCAGGGCTTAGCACCTTTTAGAGTCCGTGTGAAGAATGCGAAGTGTATGTATGTCACTGAGGAATTCAGAGGGTACTCAAATGAGAAGTGTAACATTGAACACAACAGGCAAACAAATTGACATTCCTCTAGTAGACATGCTGCAGAGTAGATATTTTTATAATTTGCCAACATCGGGTATTTTTCTCATTCAGAATACATAGAAACCCTTCCTTTTCATCTCCTTTGGGTTGGGTGGGGTCCTATGACTAGTTTCACCCAACGTGTGACAGAAGTAAAATGTGTAACTTCCAGGCTGAAGCATATTATTGTATACATGAGGCCTATTTTCTCTCTCTCTCCTCCCAGCTACAACAATCACAAAGTCTTAGGTTTTGAAAGTAGGGACAAGAAATTGAGATAAGACCCGTGCTCAACTTGTAAGTGTAAAATACATACTGGATTGAGAAAACAGTTATGACAAAAATGTCAAATATTCCTTTCATAATTTGTATAATAATTACCTGCCAAAATGAATGAAATCGTGTTTGGGGTGTATTGGGCTAAAGACAACACATTTTAGAACATACTTTCACCAGTTTCTTTCTTTTGAATGAGGCTAGGAGGAGTTCTATAGTTATTTTTGTGACTCACAATTATGTTTGGTTGGATGGGTTTGTGTCACGCTTCCAGTACAGGTAGCTGAGAGCAGCCCTTGCCCGGTCTGCTGAGTGGTAGGGACACAGACAGTTTTGATCATGAAATAAGACATAGTGGACACTCAGGGAAAGTGGTTGAGCCTGGCGGGACCTGTGGGCCAGGTGTCCAGCAGAGTGGCTGACCACATCTGCCCTCCCAAGGCCTGAACATCTGCCCTTGGGTTCACAGAGAGTGCCCTTGGATCCATTCTTATTGAACAAGTGACTGTGAGTTAGGGCGTCTGATTTTAGTATGAAAACGTCTTGCTCTCAACCATATAAGACACTGTGCGTTTTTCCAGGGCACTCGGTTCTGTCTGCAATTTAAGGGAGGGATTAATGGCAGGTGTGGTGGTGCACACCTGTAATCCCAGTACTTGGGAGGCTGAGACAGGAGGATCGCAGGTTCAGGGACAGCCTCAGCAAGTAGTAAGACTCTCATCAACCTAGCGAGACACTGTTTCCAAATAAAAACAAAATAGGGCTGAGGGTGTAGTTCAGAGGTAGAATGCCCCTGGGTTCAATCCCCTGTAACCACACACACACACACACACACACACACACAGGGACAAGACTGCCTTTAAGATTCCTTCAATGTTTACAATTAGTTGTTTGCTAACTGATAAATGCAGGAAGATTAAAAAAACTAGAACAGGTGACATGTTCTAAATTCCATGGAGGCAGGGCAGGGAGAGAGCCATTCAACTCCAAATTACGTGAATAAACATATAAGGCAAACATTTTATGTTGGCTAAATTCACAAGCTGTAAATCTCTTGTAACCAGATATTAGCTTTCTTTGTTCTCCACTATTGAGAGGGTTCAGAGCCTTAGCAGCACACTCTGTCCCCTTCAACTGCAAAAGTTATCAAACTACATGAAAAGATAATGAAAGGACTTTTTGCTTTTGAACAAGTCTCCAAAAGCCTATCAAGTGGGTCATAAAATCAAGGGTTCTGAGTTACCTGAGCTTTTCTTGTGACTTCTGAACCACACCCAGAAGATAGCTGAACCGAGTTCAAAGTTAATACTGTTTATTTTAAAAATCCCCATCTCAGAATTAGAAATGTTTGTTTTAATGAGTGAGCTCATGTGCAGATGAGATTATAAAAATTTGTCTACTATGATATAAATAATAAAATTATGAATAGTAAGTCTAAATACTTAATGAGTAAAACTAACTTTTTATATCCAAACTTTGAAAACATAGTTTGGGTCAATGTAATTACTGATTTAAAGCTTTTCATTGGCCTATCTAAATATGCTAACACATTTTAATCTCTTTGGAGTTCAGGAGAATATCATTTAGTTCCAATAAGTTTCTCTTTTGATTTTGAAAATTATTCATCATAAAATAACCTGGAATCTTTAATTTGTTCAGTTACTATGAAATATCCTCTAGCAGAAGCAAAGAAAATAAATCTTCAGAAAAATAATTTTCCTGGCAACCAGTCTTTCTTGGGTTCCCATTAAGGTCAGGGTTTGGTTCTAAGCTAATTTGCACATGTATCTGTAATTTTTAAACCTTTAGCTTAATAATGGCAGGTCATTTTAATAACATATCATTAAACAAGAATGAGAAAAGTAAAGGCAAATAAGTTTTCAGATAACTTTTCAAACCTTGACTTATCTTAAATACCATCCTGACATTTTGTATTTTAGGGCTTGGCCTCAAACAAGGTTTAAACCAGATGGCAAAAGGGCATGGTAGATTATGACGAATTCTTAGTGAATCCTCGTGGAACACTCAAAATAGGATGTCATGATTTAACCAGTATATCAAGGATTCAAATTTTCTCCTGTGGTGCATGTAATAAAGTCATTTGCTCTTAAAAAATTAACAGGGTGAGAATTTAACTTTTAAACACTTGAAAGAAATAAATGGTCTTTCAAAATATTAAAATGCATATTTAATAATATCAAACTATCCTATAGTTTATATAAAAAAGTTCAACTTTTCCCTACAAGGAATTTAGTCTCAATGGACTATGGATTGTTCCTGTTCTACCATCATTTCTTCCCTTTTAATTAAACAAGTTTGATGCTTGTTCTTTTACCTGATGAGAAGTATACTTCATTTCCATGGAATTTTTACTTTTGTTTGTTTCCCTTGTAAGTAGCAGCAAATTTTGATTTCAAAAAGGGATTCATTACTAAGCAGAAAAAGGTCTAATGTAAGAATAAATGTAGACCTCTTTTAGGAAGAATAATCATGGCGTCAGAGTTACCACAGCAATCATTTATTCAGAAAGAACATCCATATTTGAAAATGGTCACAAATAGAAATAGAAACACTGAGGGGAAACAACACCACATATTTTGAAGATGAATTGCCTTTTCCTTCCGTGAGGACTTGGTCATGCAGGAGGCATTATGTCTTTAAAAGGTCAAGTTCAATTTCTTTTATGTGTGATGGTCTCCCCTCCCCTGGGCCCGAGTCATATACAAAAGATCCATTTGATTTGTAAAAAGAAATTCAGTTCCCAAAGTAGAAAGAATCCTGTAAGTTAACCTGGTGTTAAAATCTTAACATGTATTCACGAGTGTGATAACTTCTCACCGAATGTAGTCCTTTTCAAATATTTGAGGAGCGCGTAGGTGTGGTTGTTCTATTAATTTCCTTCTTATCTCACTTTATTCCTTTGATTTATTGCAAAATAAACACAGCTTGGCACTTGACATTTTCCCTGACCTCTCTTTTAAAAATATTTTAGATGTAACTTGTAGGCAATAAGCAGAATTCCTCTCTTTCCGATGTTCTTGATTATATCTTTAATGTAAATTTGTTAAAGAAGAAAATTAGAGAATAGAAATAAACAAACCATTAAAAGTTACTTGTAATCCCACTACCATGATATAATCACTATTAATATTTGGGAGACTAATTCTTCAGTTATTTATATAAGTGTTATATTTAGGGTTTTAACATAATAACTCTAAAAAGGCCTTTATTTTAATGAAATTGGAGATAGAATATATGTTTTTGAGATCTTTTTTGACTGAATACATGAAAAAATATTTGTGTTTGACATTTAAGATATTTTATATTGCCATTTAATCAATGTAGAAGTGTGTGTCTTGTTTACTCAATTAGGTAGTAATTTCCTGTGGGACAATGGCTGAGGCAAATTCACTTTGAATTTCTATTGTTAAGCACAGAATTATGTTTAAAAATATATGCTCATTATTTTGGAAAAATCTCATATACATGTTGATAATGAACTGTCTTTGGAAAGTATGTCTTTTTTTGGAGGGGGGAATCTCATATACATGTTGATAATGAACTGTCTTTGGAAAACATGTCTTTTTTTGGAGGGGGGTGCTGGGGTTGAACCCAGGGGCATTCTACCACTACCACTGTGCTACATCCCCAGCCTGATTTTATTTTTCTTATTTTGAAACAGGGTCTCTCTAGGTTGCTGACAGTCTTGTTATATTGCTGAGGCTGTCCTCAAACCTGTGATCCGCCTGTCTCAGCCTCCCAAGTACTGGGATTACAGGCCTGCACCACCATTCTTGGCTCTGGAAAACATGTCTTAAAGGAGAAACAGTAAACATCTAGAATCTATCCCTTTAATATATGAATGCTGGTCAGCCAAGCAAAATGGGTCTAAGCAGAAGATATTAGGATTTCCACTGTAACCATGATTGGAGAAAGTGATGTACGAAGTTGTATGGGCATGGTAAAATAACCATTTGAGATTAAATAGCTTCACAGAAATTTTGTTATTGTGGGCTATTCATAATTCCCTTTGCTTTTTTACTTTACCCTTTATGGTTTCGAGGTACTTAGGAAATATATACCAAAATGTCTTCTCCACCCATGAGGCTTCTCTTTTGTAGGTGAGAGCTACCAAAAGTTAGACCCCCAAATGTGTTACTCAAATATTCTCAAATTTATTTTTTCCAGGTAACAGTAATGAATAAGTTGAAAGTTTGGCCCAGTAGCTCTGCTCACTTGCAGATTCAGGCTGCAGAGTTCTGTCAACATCAAAATATTGCTTCCTAGACCACCCTGTAGGTTTTCTCCATTCTAGTTATGTCTAAAAGGGGGAACATGAAAACAATGAGTTTGATAGGATCTGGGCCTGGAATCGGCACACATCATTTTCAGTCACATTCTATGACGGAAACACCATCCCTTTGTTGTATTTAACTGTAAAGTCACTAGGGCATATAGTTCAACTGTGTACCCAGAAGAAAGTAGAGATTCTGATGAGCATCTCGCAGTCTTCACTCTACCACGTTTATGAGATTTCCCTTACCATTCCAGGGATAAAATTCTCTTCCTTTGTCATATAAATAATGTACAACTTCCCCCCTCCACTGATAAGTGGTGAATGAATGACACATCACAAGTAGAACATTTATTTTATATATATGTATATATTTTTCAGTTAAAACAGAACAGTGGCCTACAGCTGCTCGTGAGGTATGGTTATCTCAGATTCCTGATAAGACCAAAACCAAGTGAAATGTAACCTTTCAATTAAGCACCTGAACCCTTATGTCAATTTCTGTAAATTATCCATAGCTAAAGGTCAGCTAAGGACATGAAAAGGTTTCTAGAAAAACTCATCTTAAATCAAATGATGCCAGTTCTATAAGGGGAAAAGTATTTTTATCATTTTTTTCCAGATTTTGGGGGGCCATCATTGTTTTAAATCTATTTTCTAGAAAGGAATTATAGCCATAGTACAACACTGCTACAAACTGCTTTAAAAAAAAAACAACAACCTAAAAGTCAGGGGACTAAATGATTTGAAAATATGTCTGTGTACAAGTTAAAAATGGCAGGTACAATTTAAATTGTCTTAATCTAACTCCACTTAATCAACTCACTGAATTAACCACCACTCTCTATGGCAGATTGAGTGTGCTTAATTTAATTCCACTTAACCAAGTCACCAAATTAGCCATCATTCTTCGTTCTTTCTATATCACATGTTGACAGATGCCCACATAATCCTATATGTTTAATGCTAGTGCGTTACTTTCTTTTAATACATGCATAAAATATGAATTGGGACCAATAAATGATTGGAATTAAGTTGAAAATTCTAGAATACTTTGGCATCCATAGTACTTTCTGTCTCTCTCTCTCAAATATGTAAAAATGTCAGCTGCTTAAAGAGAATAAAGTTTAGACTAGAAAAATTGAGAACCCAGAAATATGATAAAATATAAGAAATTTCATGGAGAATTGTATCAAAGACTTTATTAATATTATTAAAGGAAACGATATAAATAGGTAAGTAGATACATCATATTCATCTGTGGATGGCTTGACTTTATAAAGTTATCTATTAATTTGTGGCAGTAAAAAGACCAAAGATAGTGATAACACACTGTAAGAAGAATGAAGTGGGAAATTTTACATGAATAGGTGTCATGATTTTTTTTTTGTTTTGCGGTACCGGGGGTTGAATCCAGGGGCGTTCTACCTCCGTGCTACACCCCCGGCCCTATTTTTTTATGCTTTATTTTGAAACTGGGTCTCATGAAGTTGTGGAGGGCCTCACTAGGTAGAGAGATAGAGAGCTGAGGCTGGCCGCGAACCCGGATCCTCCGGTCTCCGCCTCCCAAAGTACTGGGATTACAAAAGTGCACCACCACGCCCGGCTATGATTTTTTTTTAAATTAAGCAATAAAGACCAAGACAGGCAAGGAGCAGACAAATAAATCACTAGACTAGGACAGAAAGCCCTCAAACAAACTCACAAAGTTATGAACACTGAATGTATGTCGTATGTGCATAGTAAGTCACATATCAAATCTTGGGGACAATATAAGAGTGAAATCTTATCCTGACATCAAATTATAAACAAAAATCAATTCCAAATGAAACACAAAGCACAGTTTTATAGAATAGTATAAGACAATTGCTTCATAACCTCAAGAGAAGAAAATATTTTCAAAACTGAAACACAAAAGCTGAATAAAAAGAAAATGACAAATTTTACTACATTAAAATAAAATACTTCTATTTATCAAGAGAAATCATGATAAAAATGAAAGGATAGGCTACAGAGTGGGAGGGTATATTTATAACACATACACTGAGAAAGCATTCCTATCTAGACTATACAAACAGTTCCTAAATTCCTTAAGAACAACATAATTCAATGAAAAAGACATTTCACAAAAGTGAAAATATAAATGGCAAGTAAAAATATGAAGTAGTGATAAGAAGTCGAAGAATGGAAACCACAGTGTTGTATCATTAGTTACCTACTAGATTGCTAAAAAAAAACTTGTAGAAAGATGCAGGTAGTATGACCTGTTGTTATTGCTCAAACACATATAATATGAAATTAGATAATTGCATATATGTGTGTGTTATGAAACATAAAAGAAAATCAAGACAGTATTAAATCTAAAACAAATTGTTTTAAAACTCTGAGTGGTTAAAGAAGAAAATATGAAGAGTGGTACATAATAATTTATTGGTAACATTCTCTCTCTCTATCCATGAGGTAGCTGTGTGAGTGATCATTTTATTATTATTCTATGCATCTTTCAGATGCTGTATGGATACACATGCTATATATGCATACATACATATATACATATATACATATAAATACTTATACACATATAGATGTAAACATATATTACCTCTATATGTATATATTTGTATGTAGGCATGACTTACAAATGCAGTACACAATCCCTAGTTTAAAAGAGTTAATAGGGCTGGGTGTGGTGGCACATGCTTGTAATCCCAGTACTTGGGAGGCAGAGAATGGAGGATTCGGGTTCGCGGCCAGCCTCAGCTACTTAGTGAGGCCTCTGCAACTTCGTGAGACCCGGTTTCAAAATAAAGTATAAAAAATAGGGCCGGGGATGTAGCTCAGAGGTAGAAAGCCCCTGGGTTCAATCCCTGGTACCGAAAAAAAAAAAGAGTTAATAAGAAAGGGAAAAATAAAGTATAAAGTGACCTTTATATAGTGAAATGGAATAACTTTGAAGATAAATTGAAGGAAAAAAAGAAAGAAACAGAAAAAGTGCATAGGATGCTATGATCACTATAAGTAAAAGAGCAAACTAAGGATGAATGCACATTTGCTGATTTGTATTGACCATGTTTGCACAGGGCCCTGTTGGCCGGTGCTACTCAGAGGAATAGCATACTTATGGGAGGAAGAATTTTTATCAAATTCCCCTCAGTAACTTTAGACTCTTACACTGAGCAAATACATCACAACTATTCTAATTGTTACAATTAATATTTTAAAAATAAATGATAACATCCTACCCCAATTTTCTGATTAAGCTGGATCCTCTGATACATCAATGTGGGTGGAAAAGAAGGAGAATTTGACATGTTCTGACACAGGACTAAGGCCTTTGCCAGGCCTTCTCACCTAGAGGGTGCAGTATGAGGAGTGGTGTGTCCTCATGCTGCCACAAAGAGGGATAAGGAAGGGAAGGCTGCGATTATTATTTTTTACAAACTTCAATGATAAGTAGGACAGAGTGGAATGGGACTGAATCCAGTTAACGTCAAGCCAGAAAAATCACACCAAATGTCAGATTTCACAGTAGTTCCCATCACCATCACTCATGCCAGTTTCATACATTGGTTTCCACAGAGACCAACCAAAATTTCCAATCGTTACTGGCTGTAAAATGTGAATTTCTAACAAAAACTGGCTTATTATACCCCTGCTCAGCCCCAAGGTTGAGCCACACAGGAGAGCAGCAGCAAAGAGCTTCTGCAGTGAGCCAAAGTAAATCCATTTATTTATCATGTGGTCTGGCCGATTTTTTGAGTTTCATATTTTATAACACTTTCCCTGGATCTGGAATTTTCCTTCAATTAGTCATTATGCTACGTTTATGAAATATATTATTCAGTTTTCTAAGATTGACAAATTCTTAATTTCAATATATTATTTCATAACTTGACATTCAATTAGTGACTTTTAAAATGCTTTTAGTTAGCACAGCTTCAATTTATTCTTATTGTACTTTGATGAGTAGTAATGTAAAGCTTTCCAAGATAATGTCCTAAAATAATCGAGGTGCTAAAGTTGCTATATTCTTGACACCTTATCCAAGTTAACAAACATTTCTGTGTCTACTATTTGTCAAATACTATGGTAGGAGGTAGAAAGACAGAGATGGAAAATATGTATGCATATATTATATAAAGAGTATATATTACATATGTTTTAAATGAAATATAATAATATTAATGTTATTATAATACCATTATATTTTAATTAATTATATAAATACATTTTAAAGTAAATTAATTATATAAATATGTTATAGTTATAGTAATGAATCAAATATATTACATGTTAAATATATATTTTATATATAATATGAAATAGTGTGATGTGTATATTAAATATATGTAGAGAGAGATTGTGCTTTCCATGAAATTTGGGTGTCTGTAAGGCAAGACAGAGATGAACTGGGACTCGTTGATGAAAGAGCATAAGAGAATCCGGTGCATTATTGGTGGTGTTTTGCAGGCAGCATCTGGAGTTTGTGGAGGAAACTGACTTTCACAAGGATTCAGGGCAGAAGGAACATTTTTCCTGAATCTTAGGAGATGAGAACAATGATTATAAGAAAGAGAACAGGGACTTTCAGGACGAGGGAACAGCATGAGCTGGCTAACATTGGCAGTATGAAAAGAAGTGACATATTTGGGAAATGAGAAGTTGGAATAACCCAAGTTTAAGTAGCCAGATGGGAGACCTCAGAGAAATAAGATAAGGTCATGCGACAGGGGCCATGAACACCGTACCAGCTCATGTACATTGCTGTTATTTTGTTCATGGGAACCCTCAAATGGTTTCGAACATGTTTCAGAAATATTTTGAAAAGATAACTCTCCTTCCCTCTTTCTCTAATTTTTATTTATTTATTTATTTTGTATGTGGTACTGAGGATTGAACCCAGGGGCACTCTACCTCCGAGCTACACCCCCAGCCCTATTTTTTTTTTTATTCTTTATTTTGAAACAGGGTCTCACTAAGTTGTGGAGGGCCTCACTAAGTAGCTGAGGCTGGCCGCGAACCTGGATCCTCCTGTCTCAGCCTCCCAAGTACTGGGATTACAAGCGTGCGCCACCATGCCTGGCTCTAATTTTTATTAATATAAACAAAAATAATAATATATACAAAAGACAAAAATATTGTATAGGTGGTAGAAATTTATAGGATTTAGTCAATGGGTTTGCTGTGCCATACCTGTATGCTTCTGTCTTGTCATCTCTCTAGATCAACATTTACCCTTACATGGGCATGCACACACATATACACATACTTCTACAAGTCTGAGAAAGTGAAGACAGTAAGGCAGGAATATGGATGAATAGATGGGGTAGAGGGTAACTTCATTAGGAAGAAGCTCTGGACAACAGTCATCAAGGGCCTTGGTCAGTAATATAACAGCTTTAGACATAAAAGGACCTTTTAGGCAGAACAGAAAAGGTTTCTATGAGATCTTGCTGTAAGAGGGAATAGAACCACTGGGTGTGGTGGCACAGACTTGTCATCCCAGTACTTGGGAGGAAGATCACAGGTTCAAGGTCAGCCTCAGCAACTTAGTGAGGCCCTCAGCAACTTAGTAAGACCCTATTTCAAAATAAAATAGGGCTGAGGTAGCTCAGAGGCAAACCGCCCCTAGTTCAATCCTCAATATCTCACACACACACACACACAAAGGGAATAGAACCTCTTTTAGGGTCACCTGGATGATGTATTGACAGTGCGAGGAGCTAGGGGCAAGTGTTGTACATTTCAGCTATTATTCCTCATATGACCTCTGGCCAGGAGCTCCTTCCCTGATTTCTTGGGGCCTCCGATAGCTGAGGAACTAAGAGACACATCCAGTTATCCTGTTTCCATAAGCTTCTGTGGAAACAGGAACAACCCAGAAAGTTTCAAATGAGCCAGTCGTCTTCATTGAACACACACAATGTATTCCTCCAAGTTCTAGGTTTTTTTCAGATTATAATTAAATTTGCACAGTGATGTATAGTCAAGAAGGATGAAATTTTTGCGTCTTCCAAGAACATGTGGTCATATCTAAGCACAATATTATGATGTTTCCATATCTTATAGAATTGCTATGGGAAAACACAAATTTGTTTTGATGAGTTTACTGTGAAATCAGCTGTCAGATAAGCCTTAATTTAAAGATAATTAGCTTTTTTTTTTGGTAATTGGAGACATGAGAAGAATGTCATAAAATACCCCAAAGTAAACAAACCCAGTTGGTGGAGTAAATTAGTTTTGATTTACATGAGATTTTATATGCCTGGAGATTTTGGTTTGAAAGCAGTGGAACTTTTTGAATACTAAAGTAATTTTAGTTTGTTTTATTTCTTGTGTCTGCCTAATACTGACTTCATTGCTTTTTATTGCTATCAACTTCCCAAGCCTTTAAAAAGTCGCCTTATCATTCCTTATGGTCATGAGAATTTCCATTAGTAGAATTAAATTCTACTGATAGAAGGTGTTGGTAATCTGCAAATTATGTTGCAGTGATCTTATTATGTGACAAATAAAATAATGAAAATCTGAGCTGGAGAATGACATTCAGTGTGACCGCACAATCCCTACACAGGGGCTGACTTTACAGAGTCTTCAGTCAACCAGTTAGGAGACTAAGCTGAGCAGAGGAAGGGGGTGGGTATGGGAGATTCTGCCAAAGTTTTCAGATCATTGCTTTTGATACCATCTGAGCAAGATGAATAAAACTCCTCTGGGGTCTCTTGGCTCCTCATCAAATCCAGATTTCCAAGCCCAGATCCTTAAATAATTTATTCATATTTTGCTTATCAGAAGTGGAGAACACTTTATGCTAGTTGCCCTAAAGTCTTCTACTAAAGCCTAGTGGCATTCCTTAAAGAGCATGAAAAGCTAATCGGAGACAGCAGGTCGATGTTTGTATACTTTTTGTTGTTATTTGGCTATTGGCCCCTCTTAAGCTATCTCCATGTACCCCAAATTGGGGTCCAAATCTTAAAGAATAAATTTGATGCATTTCAAGCTTAACCTCTAAAAGCAAAGCATTTCCTATCTGCCCCAGTCTTTTCTCTCACCATTTCATAAAATGGAGCTTCTGCCAAAATCAGTATAATTTCTTTACTGTCTCCAAAACAGGTCACATTGATATCTACCTGATCGCTTTATAACTGGATCCTGGATAACCATTGTCTTTTTCTTATAACCCCAGTTTTTGCAAATCAATGTTGAAATTAGGTTATACTTTCCAAGAAAATGTTTTTATGATGTCTGCCCACAGTGAATTCTCTTTTCTGTGCAATTTTACTTTGTTCCATAGTGCATGTTGTGATATAGTATCCCTTAAAATAGATCTATTTTTCTAGGTCGGTATATTTTTCTAGGAGGGTATAGTCATTGAAAAAACACATCTAAATATCTTTCTTGGAAAAAGTTAGAAAAACACAGAATAAGATATATTTTTGTAACTTTCACTGCATTGTGGAAATGCTTGAAGAGGAAGGATTACCAAAAATCTGGTGAAAGAAGGAAGGAGAAAAAGAGGAAGACCGGAAGAGAAGGGAGGTAGACAGGCATACATTAGAGTGTTACATTCACTAATTGCAAGAGGAATAATTTTCCATTATGGGCTATAATAATTTGGATTAAGATGATAATTCCTCATTTCAGGCACTGCCTATTTTGTTTGTCTCTGGGATCTATACCTGGTATATCTTTATTTGCTCATTATTAATTATCTGTATTTTCCCATTATAACACCAGTTCCATGAAGACAAGAATTTATTTGTTCTTTATATTTCCCTTCAACCTACAACCATGCCTGACCCTGCTTAGGCATTCCATAAGTAAATAAATAATGAAATGATCATAACATCATTGGGTAAGGGGTAAAAACAGTTTCACCAAATTGAAAAATGTATGTCTTCTGGTTCTATATACTCTAATACTAGTTTTATGGATTTGGCTCAGTTATATATTCCAATAATATTCTCTTCATTTAGTCCCTCCACAAGGATTTTGGATTAAATGATCTATAAGATTTAACGCCAAGTTCTTTTCTAAAGTTTTATTGATAAAGATTAGAATCCATAGAAAAGATAAATGTTTTCAAAAAATGCTCCTATTATCTTTTGTAATTCTTTTGCAAAGGTATTTATTTCTGGGTCAAGAATATCTTTTTTATTGAAAGATTACAAAGCCTCATACATGCAGATCAGAAAACTTAATACTAACTTGGTATGACAGACCTTAATAGCTTTATTCCATGACAATTTTGTCTGAGTAATTGTTCTCGTTTTGAAAGATATTAGTGATGGCTCTAAACTTAATGCAGTGTCTTAGGTTGTGAAATCAATTGAAGTAGATGTGGATTGATTATTTGTTGATTTTATGAATGAGGACAGGTATATTCTAAAGATAGGATAGGAACAATTTACATTTTCAATTGCTTGTCATTACTGGCTGACTTTCCCCACTTACCTACATTATCTTTATATTTCTGTAGTTCATTCCCCACAGCATGGAATAGTAATAGTCTACTTCTATTCATTTCTCTACATGTTCTTCAAATTTTTCATCTATTTGAGCTCATTTTCAGAGCTGAAAGTAAATTCATTCTTTTCAGGGTGATCAAAGACACTAGGTAAGGTATTTATTCTTTGAAAATCCTGGAAACTTTAGGCATTTATAGCAACATTCTTCCTCACTTACTACACATGAGGCTCTAGTGGGTGTTCTGAGGTGAACAAGTCTTTAAGGAGCTCAATCTAGTGGGAAAAAATAGTCACACACGTATCAATATTTATTGCTCAAGTGATATGGGGCAGGAAGGACAATGTGGAGCACAGAAGAAAAAGTGATAAACACTGGCATTTTCCAAGATAGGGAGTCACAGTCTTTTCCTTCCCCCTTCCTACCCCAACTCAGCAGAAGAAGTTCCTCTTCCATTCTCAAGGGTTGCCATAATTGGTTGCCTAGGAGAGAGGGCAGTTGACCAACATGTCTCATCCCCTCTAATTCTAAAATGGAGATGCGAAATTCATGCTGAGTGTGGCCAGGAGGGAAGGGGAAAGGAAAGGCTCCCCCTGCCACAGCCCCTGCTATAAAAGGAAGCTGTTCCCTGTTCCCACTGCATGAGAATACAGAGAACTCAGTTGCCTCCACCCAAACTTAGTACTAAGGTTCACAACTGGAAGGGACAAGCCAGGAAGTACAGGGCACAGAATAGTGGCTCAGAGATTTAGTCCAGGGGAAAGGAAGTCTCTAAAAAACCAAACCAAACCAAAACCAAAACCTGGGCTCTGAAATGCTCCTCAGAGGACCTCACTTTATTCAACTGAAGGTTTTAATTGTGGCAATGTTTAACACCTGGAAATCATTTAATGTAATACATCCCATCAATAGAATTTAAAAACTCACACGATCATCTGAACAAATACAGGAAAAGCATTTGACAAAATTCGTCACCAATTCATGATAAAAATATTCCACAAACGATGATTAGATGGGAATTTTTCAACCTGATAAAAGGCATATATGAAAAATCAGTAGCTAACATTGTTTTATAGGTAAAAGACTGTATGTTCTCCTACTAAAATTAGGCACAAGGCATGATATTTTGCTTTTACCAACTCTACTCAATAGTGTGCTAGAGAGTATATGTGCTGTAAAATTTTACTAAATATTATCAGCACAGCCTACAAAAATATTGTTGATTTTACATTACCATGAAAAGTATTAGAATGTGTCTTTTCTTATCCAGCATAAAACATTTTGATCTATATAGTCTGTGAAAAATGGTTATTTGCTGTGGTTTTAATTTGAATTGCTTCCATTATATTCAAGATTGGGCATTTTTCAGATGTTATCTATTTTCCATAGTCATTCTGCAAACTGCCCCTTGTGTTGTGACCCATTTTTATTTGCTATTGGTTTTCTGTATTTATTTATTTTTTTAATTTTCATATATTAAGAACTTCCTATCTATATTTTGTGTATGTATGTCTTTTGAAAACATTTTTAGTTTGTCTTTTGACCTTGTGATATATTTTTATCACCACTGTAGATATTAGTTTGTCAAATGTATCAGTTGTTGCATTTTGTATCTTGCTTAGATACAGCCCTGTATTTTTGAAAAAATAATTCCCTTGACTGTTTTTTAGAATATTTACATTTGGCCCACCCCAAACTATTATATCAGAATAGAGATAGGAATCCTCACCCCACCATATAGTTGACTAGTGTCTTCCTGACCATATTTTAAAAGTAATTTGCCTTCTTCCGAGCATGTTAAAATGTTACCTTATTATTTAGTAAATAACTCTGTGGGTTTTTAAAAACCATGCATTTGGGTTATTTATCATATGCTGTTTCCATTGATCTGTGCACGGAGAACGTTTTGATTACGCTGAAACCGTCTTGCAGGGTGTGCTGCAGGAGGTAGTTGGGGCTACTGGACAGGTGCCATTGCTAGCTACAAAGGCAGCTTGGCAGGTCAACACTACCCTCTATTCCTGGGTCTGGCTGGGAGGGACTGACTTGCTACAGTGTTTACTGTTTACCCCCAAATTGCCAGAACCTTGGTCCTGTGTTTTCTCTTTTGATAAAATCTTGGGCATATACAGGTGTGGTCTAGGCCAGTTTCTCAGTCATGGTAGAATTTCAGGATGAAGGTCTCCATTGCAAACATGCTTAGGTGCATGCTGCTTGCTGTTGCTCAGTAAGGAAGTCTTTCTAACCCAGGAGGAGCTAAACATTTCTTAAAACTGTCAGTTGCAATATCTTGGGGACTGACCATAGGTCAATTATTAGCTGTGGGATTATTAGCTGTGGGAGGGCTTATTAGCTGAGGGAGAGTAGTGTAAAGAACCACAGTGGCCTATAGCCTCACGTTACAAGGAAGACACGCGCTATGGCAATGATGGCCAGCCTCTTGAGCAGAGTTTGGAAGAATCCACACAGATCTTAGAAATTAAATGGCCTTACAGGGTTGAAAAACTCAACTGCTTCCAGACCTTAAATTGTAAGAGATGATTGAGAAAAGCTCTGTGAATTTGTCTACTCAGGCTGTGATAACAAAATAGCACAGGCTGTGTGGCTTGAACAACACAAATTGATTTCCTCACAGTTCTGGAGCTGGTAGGCAGCTGTCTTGGAGCTGTGTTCTCACATAGCTTCTTCTCTGTGCATACATGGAGAAAAGGAGAGAAGATGGGGAGAGAGAAAGTGTTCTCAAGAGAAAGTGTTCTGGCATCTCTTATGAAGACACCAGTCTTATTGGATCAGGAGGCCATCCTTACGACCTCATTTGGAGATTCTGTCATCAAATACAGTGGTATTGGAGGTTAGGACGTTAACACATTGATTGAGGGGGAGTAGAATTCAGTCCATAACAGAGGAACAAAGGCCAAGTAGACTTCCGGATGGAGCAGCATGAGTCAGCACCCTTAAGTCTCAGATGGCTCAAGAGAATCAAGTTGTGCTGGCCTATTAGTCATTTGGTCTTTTTGATGAGATTTTGCCAATCTGTTTTTAACTTTGCTGTCTAGGTGTCTTTTTAAATCGAATTCCAAAGTTCTTGCAGAACCTCACGTTTGACTCACTTATTGGCTCTATTCAATTGTCTGGGAATTGTTTCTCCTCTGTCCACGTTTGATCTCCCCTGAGGCAGATAGTGCACATTTGATGGGTCATCTTCTGTGAAATTGGTTAATGGTTACCTGGTGTTCTTGGAGTTAGTCTTGATTTGCTGACTAATCGTGTTTCCCAGTACCCAAGGTCAAGGTTCAGATACTGAATGATGGTGAATTCATCATGACAAATGTGTTCTCCTAGGTCCTTATAAAAGGAGTATATGAGGGCTATTATGGTTAGATATAGAATGTCCCCTGAAGAGCTCATGTATTAATGTTCAGAGTTGATGCAATTAAGTTGTGAGGGCTGTAATCTCATCAGTGTGTAAATCAACTGTGATGAGTTTACTGGGCAGTAACCTAGGCAGGCAGCGTGTGATTGGAGAAGGTGAGTCCCTGGGAGTGTGGCCTTAGAGACTATGCTTTTATCTATGAATCCCCTTGCTTGTTTGCTTTTTTGTTTCCAGCCTCCATGATATAAAAGCAGAGCCCCTGCTCTTTCTTTCTCTCTGCTTCCTGCCACCATCCCCTGAGTTCTCTAGACCCTGGTCTCACATGGACTAAACCCCAGATCTTCAAAAACTGTGAACAAATAAATCTTCCTTCTTCTACGTTGTGTGGTCAGTTGGTTTGGATTATAGCAGTGAGAATGTTAATCAAGACAGTGAAAGAATGTGCCATCCCCAAACAGGCCATTTGGGCATAAGGATTATTTTGAGTTCAGGCACCTTGAAAAATAGTGCAAAAAGAATACTCTGGCCTCCTCTTCTTCCTAAAAGCAAAATATAAAACTTCCATGGGAAGGGTGCCCAACTAGAGATGAGGGATGGAGGCCTAGAGAATTCTATGCAATTTATTAAAATAACTCATCTTTCCTTAGTCGCCACATATATTTTACTTTTCCAAAATTGAATCTCTTTTTTAACCTATTATATAAGTTCTTAGATTTTTTCCAACTCTTTGAGTCTTCCATTTCCCACTGGGGCTCCAGTGTATTTCTCCTGGTAATTGATCATATCTCTGGCCCAGTTGCAAACCCTGAAAGTCGAGGTAACTTTTAGCTGTCCCTAGAGTGGCCGGTCCCTCTCTCACAAGCTATACTTGTTTTACTAACAAGGTTATTTTATAAGTCACTGACTCCTACCCAAGTTAAATTAGTTAAGAATTCCACATCCAGACAGAATTTTTCTCAAGCCACCATAATAATTCTTAGATGTGTTATTACCACTGTTAATAATATTTATAATATGATAAAGTAGGGGAAGTTTTCAGAATTGAATATGGCCTGAGTTTCCAAAAGAAAATACTGGAAGCCGATGTCAGATGGCTTGAATGGATAGGGTCAACAAAATTCTCAATAGGACATTAGAAATAATTTTCTTGTTTAGTCTGAGACATAGATCAAAGCAAAATTTACCCAGTACACACATAAGCAAACTAAGAAGTGCTAAGATGTGTTTGAAAGGAATAGAATCTCCACGTGTTCTGATCACGCCAGGACATCCCCTCAACATGTCATGATGGTAGGCCATTCTTCATCTGGGCCACAATCTCCCACAATAGATTCATTGCACCAGAATCAAAATTCTTTAAATGAGTTCACCTCAACATTACCTAAGGGGCAAGATGACCACCAGGATGGCTGAACTGAGACATAACCCTGCTGTCTCCTGACTCTCAAACCCTAAAATATTTGCATGAAACCAGTTTCCTTGCAAAATTCTATTTTAATGATTTAGCCAGAATTGTTTTCTTTTGCATGAAACTTAGAAAGCTGACTGATATGAAAACTTTTTCAATCTGCTCAATATGCTAGACTTTATTATAGAAGAAGTCTTAATCTTTCAATGTGAAGTTAATTCTCTTAGACAATTCCATTTTGCCTCCATATGTTGAAATATATATTTTGGGGGGGGTACTAGGGATTGAGCCTAGGGGCATTCTACCTCTGAGCTATACCCCCAGCCCTCTTGTTTATTCTTTATTTTGAAACAGGGTCTCACTAAGTTGTGGAGGGCCTCACTAAGTAGCTGAGGCTGACCACAAACCTGCAATCCTCCTGTCTCAGCCTCCAAAGTACTGGGATTACAATCGTGTGCTACCATGCCCAGCTGAAATATTTTAATTATAATATTGCTATTATATTATGATCAAATACATCATTTACTTTTGATGTCTAGGTAGTAGCTGGCCTAACTGGATCAAAACACAACATGTGCGTGCACATACACACATACCCCCCTCAAAAGATATATTTGGTTTAAAGCATGCCAAAAGTAAAATAGTGGGTCATAAGGGAGACATCAGTATCTATTGCAATGATTTTCTGCAATTTGATCAACCTCTCTGGATATCAGTTTCTAAATTTTTCATTGTGACAAAGGAGATGAAATCAAATATTCTACCTGAGAAGCTATGGAACTGTGCCTCTTACTTAGCAGATACTTGACAAATGCCTGATTGTTGAAGTCACATACATTTGATAAAATTATTATTTTATATGAATATTTATAATGTTTAATGGTAAGCTTGAAAGAGATAAAAAATTTTGCAGAACTGCCCATTTGCTTCAGAATGTTTGCTGTACAAACTTGCGATCTCATTGAGGACAAACCCAAAGCCAGAATATTCTAAGTACCATATCAAAACTGGCCTTTCTGCTGGTTGAGTGTCTAAAAATGAGTTTTACACTTTATTTATTTATTTTGTTTCTGAGGATTGAACCTAGGGGCATTCTACCTCCGAGCTATACCCCCAGCTCTATTTTTTACTCTTTATTTTGAAACAGGGTCTCACTAAGTTGTGGAGGTCCTCACTAAGTAGCTAAGGCTGGCTGTGAACTCAGATCCTCTGGTCTCAGCCTCCTAAGTACTGGGATTACAAGTGTGAGCCACCACACCTGACTCTCTTTTACACTTTAAAATAGATTTCTGTTTTAGGAAGAACTATAAGCTAAAAGACTGCCTAGTGAACCAAAAGTGCTTAAACATTTTAATTTATGAGACTGCTATTTCTCTTAACCCATCAAACATACCTCTGCATTGACCTGGAAGGGCAGAGAAAACCAAGCCTGTCATGTAGAACTTAAAGATTCATAAGTATTAATTCCAAACTGGGGCTTTGAGCCTCAAGGTTCAACCAGAAAAAGAGAAACTTCTAAGTATGTGGAACAGGGAGATTTGACTGTAGAAAGGAATAGACGGCTGAGAGGTCACAGAGTGAACTTGGAGGTGCCCTGAAGTTAGTGGTAGGGGAGCTGCTGTCAAGTCTGTGCTGCAGGGTCAGAGGAAGGAGCTGTGCACAGTTCAGGGCAGCCATCCCTGGAGGAATCAGAAACATGTCAGAAAGGTCTACAGGGAACTACAGCTACAGGAAGCGCGTCCATGACTGAAGACATCATTCAAAGCAGAGAAAGGGGGAAATCACCCTGATTTCTCCTTTCTCCAATCCATCAGTCCCCGCGGAGCCTCCATTGGACAGAACCCAATCTAAGTCAGCTGGCACAGGAACTGGGTACCTGCAGTGTTCAGGGGTCAGCCCCTGTGAGGATGAGCCACCAAAGACTGAGGCACACACCTGAATGGGACCAGCTAGGTCCAGAGGGGTTTCATCAACTCCCCAAGTGGACCTAGCTCTAGGAAAACATCCCATGGAGGAAGAAAGGGTGCAGAGGTATCATGGGGATGCTTAAGGGTTCAACACTCATGACTTTATCAAACCCCTACATCCATGTTGGCACAAAATAGCATTGATTTTACTTAATCTCCGCTATCACCTTCCTAAACCTTCCTCTGGAATTGCTGCTAATTAGGCTCATCACGATGTATACTGTCAAAAATTCAGTGTGAGCTGGGTGTGGTGGCACATGCCTGCAATCCCACTACCTGGGAGGCTGAGACAGGAGGATCAAAAGTTCGAGGCCAGTCACAACAACTTAGCAAGACCTTCAGCAACTTAGCGAGACCCTGTTTCAAAATAAAATAAAATAGGGCTGGGGGTATAGTTCAGAGGTAGAATCCTTCTGAGTTCAATCCCTAAATGCCCCCCAAATAAAAATAAATAAAATTTTTTTAAAAAGTTCGATTAGACTCAGCAGTAAAAATTCTTTTAAAAGGTAGACTATGAGCTGGGCATGGTGGTGCATGCCTGTAATCTCAGGACTTAGGAGGCTGAGACAGGAGGACCTCAGGTTCAAGACCAGCCTCCCTCAGCAATTCTCAGCAACCTAGGGAGACCCTGTTAAAAAAAAATTTAAGCCGGGCGTGGTGGCTCATGCTTGTAATCCCAGTACTTGGGAGGCTGAGACCAGAGGATCCTGGTTCGCAGCTAGCCTTAGTCACTTAGTGAGGCCCTCCACAACTTAGTGAGACACTGTTTCAAAATAAAGAGTAAAAAATAGGTCTGGGGGTATAGCTCGGAGGTAGAATGCCCCTGGGTTCAATCCCCAGTACTGCAAAAACAAAAGCAAAAAAATTAAAAGCGGAGAGGGGCTGGGGAGGTAGCTCAGAGTTAGAATGCCTCTGGATTCAATCCCTAGTAACACACACACACACACACACACACACACACACACACACACACACAATTGGAGTATGTCATTATCTACTCATCTAACTCCTCGATGCCTTCACACTGCTCCTGGAACAAAGATCCCAGTCCATACACTGACCCATGGCCCTTTGCCACCTGACCTCTGCTTACCTCTCTGGTTCATCTTTGATTGTTCCTATTCTCTCATTTCTTCCAATCATTCCGGCCTTTTTACAGGTTTTTAAAAAGGCACCACCCTACTTTCATCAGATGATCATCACGTGTGCTCTCCCTTCCTCTTGGATTCCCTTTCTAAATTAACTTCTATTTTTCTATCATATCTTGACTTTTTTTTCAATCCCAAGCATGCACGTCACTGTTGTTTATGTTACAACAAAAACCAAAGAAAAAACAATGAAAAACTAGAAATTATGAAATTTATGAAATCATACCCATATGAAAAGAAAAATGGGGAGGGGAGAAAGCAAGCAAGCAATATCAGCATTTTGCTGACATATATTAGATTTAAATAGATGGAAGGCAAATCATGGTTTCCAATAGTACACTGTCATATAAATATATGAAAGATATCAGGTAGATTAAAAAGTTATGAGTCAAAAATCATTATAGGAATACATAATTTTAAATGATTTTAGGAAGAGGGACAACGCCTTAAGCACTAAATCAGTAGAAAATTTTTGAAAAGATTGAATGAGTAACATACTTAGCTTCCACAAATAAGTATTGATAATCTTAATAGAGTAGAGCTCTTATGAATTAATCAGAAAAACAACCTATTAATAAAAGTGGCAGAGACTATGTAGAACATATACTCACAGGAGAAAAACTAATGGTCAATTAAAGTGGAAGAGAAAATGTTCTACCTGTTTAGTTATTACAAATATTACTCTCCTAGTAGCCTTTGAGTGCATACACTAGTGTAACCATCCCTTAAGAGGACTTGACAATGGAGTAAGATCGTTAAAAATTCACTCCCTGTGACTTACTAATTCTAGCTTTTAGACTGTTTCCTGTGGAAATCAACCAGAACTGACACGTGCAATTTGCTGAGGGGAGGCTAGAGCAGCCAGAAGGCAGGGGATTCTGAGGGCCGGGTTTCTATTTCTCCAGTGCTCTACTTGCACAGGGCCAGCTGGCTGAGCTCATCTGCAGGAGGCAGCAGCTTTCACTGGACTAACATCTCCAAATTCTGGTAGCAAACTCCCCTAGCTCGCTGACTGCAGTCTTGGGCAGGTGACAGCTCCTTGCTTCTGCTTGCTGATTTCCCTAAACTCTGCCTCTTTAGAAAGGTCCTCTGCATTAAATCTTCCTCAATAAATGCCACTTGAAAATGCTATCTGTTTCCTTGTAGTCTTTTGCCTGGTGCACCCATAAAATACCATATACCTTATATCACTGAAAGAAATGAGGATCTATCTATAAGCAAAGGGTAACAGGAATTAGGAGCTCCTAATTCTACCATACTTTTACTTCACCTCTTACTTCTCTGTCATTACTATTTAGTTTACTGTAGGCAAATTAGTGAGAGGACTCTTGTCTATTTCATCCATCCTTCATGTCAACCTTAGATTCAATATGCCTTTCTATATATTGTCTGTAAGTTTAAAGGAGACACACCGGGCTAGGGATGTAGCTCAGAGGTACAGTGCTTGCTTCATATGCATAAGGCCCTGGTTTGATCCCTAGCACCACAAAAATAAATATATAAAGCAAAATGCACAGATCTGGAGTAGAATTATAGGATAAAATGCGAGTAGACTTGTGTGGCTACACTGAGCAAGAGGAATGAACCCATTGTGTTTTTCATATGTTTTTTAGAAGACCATTTCTTCTACTTGTGACTATCAACCTTGTTGAGTATTCATTCAGAATCTTTGTCATTTGTTATAAATTTACATGTAAAATTATTCATTTTGCCTATCAAAAGCATCTTTAAAAGTAAAACTAAGATTAACAATATCTTGTGTGTGTGTGTGTGTGTATGTGTGTGTGTGTGTGTGTGTATGTGGTATTGGGGATTGACCCTAGGGGAGTTCTATCTCTGAACTATACCTCCAGTCCTATTTTATTTTTTATTTTGAAACAGTGTCTCACTAAGTTTCTGGGAACCACACTAAGTTTCTGAGGCTGACCTTGAACCTGTGATCCTCCTGCCTCAGCCTTCCAAATATGGGGTAATAGGTATGCACCACCACACCCGGTTTAAGATTAATAATTTAACCTAAAGAATATATAAAATTTAAAAAACACTAATGAAAGAAGAGTTAAATTCAATTTTCACTTTCGTATTTTTTGAGATAAGGGGTTTAAAAAGAGCATCTCTATCCCAGACCTACCTTTTTCTGTGTGTGCAATATTCTCAATTTAAAACCTACTTCTCATGTTTCGCTTCCAGTGTGAAAAGGCAAAGAATAGTCATAGTCGAAAATACCTAGCACCAAGACATATCTCTCTTTATAAACTTCATTCTCTAATTAACCAACTATGTAATGAATATTTTTAGGTACTTTGTATATGCCAAACAAATTAACTATACGATTTCTACTTCTAACCAACACAACACAGTGCCTGTATTGCACCATAATTATTCTACATAGCGTATAATTGAAAGCAAAAAAAAAATAAAACACAGAGTCCCTAACCTCATGGATTTATATTCTCATGGTGTATAGATACAATGCCTGGTTACTGAGGAGCTTTCAAGAAAACTCAGAAGGAAAGTTACCCCAGAAACAGCTGAAAATAGGAAGTTACGCCCCCCTCAGATACTCCCTAACTCTACATAATGTTATAATGACTTAATAAATTGGAATTATCAGTTTATTTTCCAATTCTCTCATTGTAAGAGTAATTTTCAGGCTTTTATCAATGGAAGCTGTATATCTGTGCATAGAAATTCTCCATATTAAATGGATAGAAGTGCCGGGCTTGCTGGTGCATGCCTGTAATTCCAGTACTTGGGAAACTGTGACAGGAGGATCACAGATTCAAGACCAGCCTCAGCAACTTAGTGAGACCCTCAGAAATTTGGAAAAACTCTGTTTAAAATAAAAAATAAAACAGGGCTGGAAGTGGAGCTCAGAGGTAGAATTTCCTGGGTTCAGCTTCCAGTAACAAAACAACAAAATGGATAGAAGTAAGACAGTTTGGCTGAATTGGGAAGGAAGATCCTTAAGTCAAATCCTTCTGGTCAACTAAAATGATCTTAGGTTACCCTCCAGGATCTATGGGGGCACAGATTAAAAGTCATTGTTTAAAATGCTATTCAGCAAGAATATAATTTACCATAGGCAGCAAAGCACCTATGCATTCAGATGCTTATTGGATGAATAGGTGAACTATATAGGAAAGAGATCATATAAAATGTTGAAGTAAGGGCTGCCACTTAGGAGGTAAGTGGGTTTTAGTTTGATGGAAAGAAGCCAATCGAGGTTGTCTTAAAATATATTATGAGTTGGAAAATGGGCAACAAAGTCCAAGGTGTGTGCAGAGGGGCAGACACAAGTCCTGGGGCAGCAGAGGAAGACACGTGTGGGAAATTGTATGTTGATGCCCTGTGGGTAGTGAATCATTGACGATTAGGTGCTTGGGGGATATGGAATTACCCAGATCCTAAACAACTTCTTTAAATTTAGTCTCCAAATTTATGCTCTCCTATCATGACTCTTTAAGTATATTTTGTAAACTGTAAAGTTCTGTCCACACTTTAGGAATCTTAGGTCACTTTACAGTTCTCTGCAGTGTACAGTCAGACAATTTTAGCTCAGAAGCACTGAGCTCTGGTTAAGGTCTCTCCCAACTCAAAGATGAGTGATTTTTTAGCTCAAAGATGAGTAATCAGTGTTGTGCATAGGTTTATTCCTAGTGGAATTAAAAATAAAGGTTCATGTAATTGTTCTTTTTTTTGACTGGTCATGTTCAAATAATCAAACTTAATTTATCTTTTAAAAATAGAACTGCATTAAGAAGTTCAATAGTACTTCCATCCTACTTGAAAAGCCATAACTCTTGGGGAAAATGGACATGGAGAAGCACTTAGGAAGGGACTAGACAGCAATATAAATACTATACATGTCCTCCTAGGAAAGCATTTATGTTTAAAACTCTTACAAATCATGGTTTATAGTAGTTGTTTTAGAACAAGAGATGAGTATATTACTGTACATATACTTTTATGGCTTCATAAAGCTAAGCTCTGCTTAAATGTATAAAGGTGTCATTATGTCAGCAAAATGACTTTTCTTCCCCTAGAGGAGGTTTTAAATATCTGAGCTCGGTAAACACTTCCTAGCTTGTCTTTGTCCTGAATTTAGAGAAACAGTTCTGGAGGAGATATTTTACTTTTTGATCAATAGTAATGAAAATGAAAATTAAACATACCCTTTCTTTTTTCTTTGGCACCAACAATTTGAACTTTACATAATTTTAAAGATGAAAACTTCATCACCTGAAGAATTTTGTACCTATGAATGAATCCAGTCGATCCATTTTTTTAAACTGATTTCTGTGCTCCTAAAAATGCTCTGTAACATGCTTACAAGACACAATCTACCAAGTAGGTAACTTGAGTATTATTTGGGAAGGTCCTTACTGACTCCTCTTCCAAACAACCCAGCAGATTTACTCAGTTCTGAGTGCTAATTCTGTTCTGAGCTCAACAAATATTTGCTAGATCAACTACTACATGCTGCATATTGTTCTAGCTGGAGGGATGACAGAGATGGATTATGTCTTGGTTCATTTCCTCAAAGAGATGCCACTCAAGATAGGAACTGAGACATATATAAATAGTTATCCAGAATCCAGGCCAGAAGAAATGTACAAACAAACTGCTATGGAGAAGCCAAAGGAAAGCAATCACAGTCGCTCCCCTAATCCACTGGGGACAGGCTCCAAGACCCTCGGAGGCTGCCCGAAACCACAGGCAGTACTGACTCCTGTATGTGATGTGCTTTAACTGTGCATACATATCTACCATAAAGTGTAACGTACAAATTAGGCACAGTAAGAGATTAACAACAATAATAAAAACAGAAAAACCACAATAATATACTGTAATAAGAGTTACATGAATGTGATCTCTCTCATTATCTTTATGTACTATTGGTCTTAGCAACCTCCATATGCCATTTCTTTTCTCTCCTTGTTAAATCCAGAACTTTCACTTCTTCACTTAAAGTAGGAAACGGCTTCTCTTTGGCATTCCAGAATTGCCAGCATAGCCACGCTTGCACTTTGGTAACATTATTCAACAGCACAGGGGTGATTTGAACGCAACTGCTCACCTGGACACCACTATAGTTGATCTGATGACCCAGGTGGCTGCCAGGGACCAGGAGGTAGGTAGAATATGTAGTGTGGCTTATACCAGACAAAGGGGTGGCTCCTGTCCTGAGTGGGATGGAGCGGGACAGCACAAGATTTCATCACACCATGCAGAATAGTGCTCAGTTTAAAACTCAGAAATTATTTGTTTCTGGAATTTTCCATGTAATATTTTCAAACCACGGTTGACCATGAGTAACTGAAACTGCAGAAAGCACAGGGCCAAAGGGACTACTGTGCTTTTCTTCTTCAGAGAGTTAAGCAGTGGAGAAGGATTAGTGGTCTCAACAGGCAAAAAAGAAAAAAAAAATAGGGGCTAAGGAAGAGGCATCCTAGACCGCGGGGGAACCAGAGCCCAAAACTTCAAACACAGTATTTTGGATCCTTCCACAGTGCTGCCTCATTTTGTGGATTTCCTCCCAGAAAGATGAGTCATCATGGGTGAGGCTTTCCCACCCTGCCCTGCAGCCAGTGGCCACTGACATGTAGATGGAGCAAGATGAGAGCTTCTGCAGCCAGGCTCAGACAGCGCTCTGCGGTTGCTAGCTATGTGACCTTGCACATGTCACATACGCTTCTGAGCCTCAGCCTCTTATCCGTGATATGAGAAGAGCAACAGGGCAATTGGGAAAATCAATTTTAAAAATCCCATAGACTTTTCCCTAACTACTGGGAAAAGTCTGTAAAGAGATATACTACAAAAAGACTATACATAAATCAAAGGGGGATTCTAAACTATGTTCAATTAACCCACTGGAAGGCAAGGACAGAGCAACAGGGTAACAAACAAGAAAGAAGTAACAAAATAACAGACTTAAGCATAACAGCCTCAAACTTGACTAGCCCAGATGTCCTTCAACTGGTAAGAGGTTAAATAAAGCCTGTCGTGGCAGGTGGGCCGTGGCATACTACTCAGCAATAAAAAGGAGTTATTGACACATACAACTCGGAAGGGTCCCAAGAGATATGTGCTGAGTGAAGGAAGCTAATACTAACGATTGTATGTTGCATGATCCCATTTCTATAACATTCTCCAAAAGACAAAATTATCAAAATGGAGAACACATTAGTGGTTACCACAAGTGTCCGTGGATATAAAAAGGCAGCATGAGAGATTCTTGTGCTGGAACAGTTTAGGATCTTGATTATGGTGATTGATACATAAAACTGCAGATGAGATAAAATTGCATGAAACTAAACACACACACACACACACACACACACACACACACATGCAAGTAAAGGTAAAACTGGGCCAGTTTGAAAAGACTCGTGGTGTGTGTCCATGTGAATATCCTACTTGTGATGCTGCCCTCTGATTCTATAAGATGCTACCATTAGGGGAAACTTGGTGAAGGACACGCAAATGCATATAAATTTGTATTGTCTCCAAACAAAAGTTCAATTAGAAACACACAACTGCATATCCCTGGTATTAATTTACTAGGACCACCATAAGAAATACCAGGGACTCATTGCTTAAACAACAGAGACCTGGCGTCTCAGAGTTCTGGAAGCTCCAAGTCTGAGACCACCTCATCAGTGTGTTTGCTGTCTGGTGAGGCCTCTTTGCCTGGCTTGCCCATGGCTGCCTTCTGGCTGGGTTCTCACATGACCTTTCCTATGCACATGTATATGTTTGTACCCAAATTTTCTATTTTTACAAAGACATCAATCATATTACATCATACCCACCCTAGAGACCTCATTCTAACTTTACCTTTTTGAAGACTTTATCTCCAAATATAGTAATGTCCTGAGGTACTAGGAGTTAGGTCTTCAATATATGAATTTGAGGGAGACATAGTTCAACCCATAACAAACCTAAAACAACAAAAGCCTTAGTAGAAATCTTAGAAGAAAAGGCTCAAGATGTTGGATTTGGCAATGATTTCTCAGATATGAGGCCAAAAGCAAGGCAACAAAGGAAAAAGTAGATAAATTAGATTATGTCAAAATTTAAAACATCTGTGTATAAAAAATAACACAATTGAGTAAAGAGCAAATCATAAAATCAGAGAAAATGTTTGCATATCGTGAATCTCACAAGGGGTTAGTAGCCGAACTATATAAAGAACATCTCCAACTCAACAACAACAAAAAAAACCCGATTTAAAAATGGGCAAAAAGCTGGGCTTGGTGGTGCACGCTTGTAATCCCAGTACTTTGGGAGGCAGGGACCAGAGGATCTGGGTTCGCGGCCAGCCTCAGCTCTCTCTCTCTCTCTCTCTCTCTCTCTCTCTCT